>VXBL01010108.1:82064-106968 GCA_013400195.1 Aramus guarauna | reverse complement strand
TCAGACACAGGGGAAGCTTCTAGCAGCTTCTCACAGAAGCCACCCCTGTAGCCCCCCGCTACCAAAACCTTGCCATGTAAACCCAACACAGTGGTGGATCTGTTTGGTGTAAAACCAGCTGAGGAAATGTTAAGAACTTGCAAATGAGAATGGTTGGAGTTTATTCTTGTTATTATATACAACATGATAGCTGTATTAGATAAGCCTATTTCACAAGATGGAGGGCTAGAGTTGTTTGGAGAAGCAGGAGAGGAAATCAAGGGAAACTCTTTGTCTCCTTTTCTTGAGAGCTTAGAGATGTTCCTGACCACAATCAGCTCTTGTGACTTTTGTCTTGGCCTAGCTTCAGCCCCTGAGCTGTTCTGATGCAGCCAAGGCTATGTGGGCTGTGTTAGGTTGTGAAGGAGAAGCGACACAAGTCAGGCTGAAACCTAAGAAAGAGTGTGGAAAAGGGGGCTGAAGCCCTGAAAACCTGACTGGCATACATGCTGCAGTTTGACTTGAGGTGTTCAGTGTGGGGATGTAACAAGACATCTCATAGTTATTAAGAAAGTAGGTGTGTGTCTAGAGATAGAGAAGAGCAGGATGTATACAACATTTATGCAATACGTCCTCAGTCAATCTCAAATAGCAGCTTGCTATCATAATATCTACTTTTTCCACTGAAAATTATGTTAGCTGTCTATGCATAATGTTTCTTTTCTCATTCAGATGATCAGAACTGCCCTCTGTGTGTGTGTGTGTACGAGAGAGTGAGCTCAAGGATTTAAGATTCATAGGGAAACTCAGAAACAGCATTTTAGATGCTATATATATATCTGCCTTTGTACTACCTGTGTAGTTTGCAGGCTCTTGCTGCCACAGTGAAGAACAGCCTCGCAAAGGCTCCTCAGCAGTCCTAGTGTCACTCCTCCCAATGTGCATGTCCTATTTGCTCAACATGACATATTAATTCCCAGTTTCAGTCTTGCATGGTCAACCTACCTTATGGACTGTGCAGTGCAAAGCAGGAGAGAAAACTTAATGAAGGCAAGTCAGATGGCACAGGATACTCCTCCAGGATTGTTTTGGGATGGAGAGAGACGTTAGGCACAATTTTGCATCCTCTGCAGATAGATTAACAATGCACCTGCCAGTATTGCTTGCTGAAGAGCTGGGCTGATGGCACTTTACCAAAGGAGGCTGCTATTATTTATAGTAGGAGAAGATTGCCCCGATACCAAGATTTTGTTGGGTTCAAGTGCCTTGTTCAGCAACAGGATAAAGGAATGAAAGTCAGATGAGAAGACAGCTCATGGGAACTCCGTGGGGAAGCAGCACTGCTACGTTGAGCCAGACTAGGACTGGCGTCAGTGAAAGCTTTTGCTGTTAGCTCACCACTCCACTGGCAGTGCGCAGTGAGCTCACAGCTCTGGATTGCTTATGGTGACCATATGTCAATGCAGAAAGCATTTCACCACTGTGCTTGCTGTTAATTATCTTCAGTGATGCAAAGAAGCCTGTGACTAAGTGGCAGCAGAGTGTTCAGCCTGCAAGAACACCATCACACTCCAGGGCAGCTGGCCACCTACTTCGAGGCCACTCCCCCTCAGGCTCCTAACACTGTTTCTTGAGGTCACCCTGGCAGCTCTCTCCACTGTCCAAGGAGCTCAGTATAATTAATGTGGAGCTGCATTTTGCTTCCTAGTTGTGCAAATGAGAATTTTCCTTTCCAGAAAACTTTGTTTTCTATTGTCTGATTCAAAGGAGGTGTCCTGGTTTCAACTGAGAGGGTTAATTTTCTTTATAGTAGCTAGTATGGGGCTGTGGTTTGGATTTGTGCTGGAAACAGCGTTGATAATACAGAGATGTTTTTGTTATATGGACCTATTGCTGAGCAGTGCTTACACAGAGCCAAGGCCTTTTCTGCTTCTCACACTGCCCTGCCAGCAGGATGGCTGGGGGTGCACAAGGAGTTGGGAGGGGACACAGACAGGACAGGTGACCCAAAGTGACCAAAGGGATATTCCATACCATATGATGTCATGCTCAGTTTATAAGGAGCTTGGGGAAGAGAAAGTGGGGGGTGCGTAGCTCCGGGACGGGCTGAGCGTCTGGTTGGTCGTTTGGATCGGTAAACGGTTTTTCTGTTATCACCCATGGTGTATCTCTGTTATCAGTACTGTTGTTGATTGTTTCCCTCTCCCTTGCTGTCCCAGTAAACTGTCCTTACCGCAACCCTCGAGGCTTTTGCCTTTGTTTGTCTGGTCTCCTCCCCACCCCGCTGGGGAGGGGTGAGCGAGTGGCCATGTGGTGCTCGGCTGGGCCTAAACCATGTCAGGAGGTTTGCTTCCTTTCCAACAGGTACAAGATTTCTCACTATGTCTATTAGCAATTACTGGGCATACTGAGGAGGTGGAGCATCAGGACAGAAAAGGTAGCATCTTCCCAAGAAAGTCTGCAGCAGCAATATAATGGAGAAAATTTTGATCCAGAATCAGAAATTAAAAACGCCCTTAGTGGAAATGTGTCCTGGGAACTTTAATGATCAGTGGTGATCCTCTCTTTTACACCTCACTTGCGAAACAGCTGCTTTCAAGGCAAAGAGTCACCCTAAAACTATGGTAAAGTAAGAGAAAGGCATTGCTTCCTCAATCAGCAGCTTTGGCAAGGGAGGCTCTGGAGACAACTCCAGAAAGTGGAGGAGGAAAGGGGAAAGGAGGAGGTAGTCTGTACCTGTGTGTATGTGCATACTCATCCTTCAGCCCCTGAGGCTGGGCTGCATCTTGGTTCCTTAATATTCAGTTCATTCACATCTATTCTGGGACAGCTTCTCAGAATCACTCTTATTTGCAAGTGTGAACTGACCTTATTCCTCTTTATATTGCTGCTGTCTGAATGAAAGCATCAGTGGAGAAAGCAAAACAGCACAGCAATCTGGAAATTAAATTGGGTACAAGGTGCAGGTTGCCATCCTTCCAGGCCATGCTGTTTTGTTGCGCTCTCTGGCCAGTGGGGTTGAGACACTTGCATATCATGGCTGAAGCTTTCTGTGGGTAAACAGTTGCTTTCGGGGGCCCCATGTCCCTAGGCGCACTGTATCCATGGTGCTCAGTGGCTTTAAACAGAGTTCTGGGTGTTTGGTGCCTCTCAAAACTAACACCTGAAGGCAATTTAAACAAAGGCCATGCTGAAATCTGCAGGGCTCATATGGTGCAGCTTACAACTCCATGTGGCTGCTGAGGCCTGCAGAAGGCAGGGACACTGTAGCACAAGCTAGCAAACCGGCATGGCAAGCCATCTGGCCGCATCTTTCCTGTCTGTGGGCTGGATTCTTATCTCCAGCAGATTAGAATCTCCAGCAGTTCCCCTGTCCTTATAGGAGTCCCTCAGTGTTTCCATTTGTCTCACTAAAATCACAGTCTGGCTCCAGGTTTTTGTTCTGTTTTGACACCTTTGCTTACAAATAGGAGGACCATAAATTTCTCCTCACCATTTTTGCAGAAGGCACATAACCAGAGCACCACAGCCTTTGGAGGTACTCCTGTTAAAGATCCCAGGGAAGCCTTTGCCACTATCAGTGTTTGAAAGGTGATCAGCTGTTAGATAAATCTCTCATATCATTTAGTCCGTTTAGGCCAAAGTGGCTTAGTCAAAGGTGGTCATAACGATTAAAAAAATGTCCCTTCCAGTTTACAGGCTAATCAGCCAATAATATGAGGTAGAAAGTAGTGGGAGTGGAGATTTCAAAAGTTGTGCTGGCCCAGAAAGTGCAGCCACATGGATGTTCCCACCCAGCATTTGCTGAGGATACACTGTGCAACAGGGGATCAGCATGTCCCCAGCTGCTCCTGCCCTTGGTGACTGCACGCCCAGGGAGTGTGTACCGAATCCTCGGGGCAGGGGCAGTGGTGCTGGGAGAAGCTTGCCAGAGATGAGGATCATCTCCAGCCAAGGCAACTTCAAAAATGAAATTAAAGATTTGGTTTAGGTGCATCTTGCATCCCTGCCCAATTGCCAACCCCTGCCCAACTGCCTGAAGTAATGCCATTTTTCTCAGTGTCTTTTTCGACCTGAAAAAGAGTCTCTGCTTGTGGAGAGCAAATATGTGAATGTGATTTGGGTGATTAGTATGGCTGGGGGATGATGCTTAGGTCTAAGAGGAAATAAGAAGGTAACAGAGGTGAAGAAACAATCTTCAAGCGCTGCTTCTTGTAATCAGGCATTATCAGGGCAGTATCTTTCTCTGCCCATGTATGATCATTGCATTTACATTTCTTGCTAGAAGATACAACTGATTTCAGGACACATTTGTAAGCTGATGATGCCTGCCTCTCTGAGGTGGGTATAGGGTATTTCCTCTGATACAAGAAGGCAGCTGGCTTTTTCGAGCAGCATGCGTGCTGCATGTTGGGCTGGAGCTTAGCCAGGCTTTGGTCCTCTGTAGAGGCAGGTACTGAGAAAAGGGTGGGGTGAGAAAGGTCCTAAGCCCAATGAGCAGGTGGCCCGCACCAAGAGGGTAACCCTCTCATCTTCCTGGGGTTATTTTCCCACACATGTTTAGGGCAATATTAAAGGCACAGTTGCATTTCTGAGTACAGCATACACTCAACTCCATCTAACCATGGGGAAAACCCACTGTGGTGGCCTCCTGGTGCCAGTGCTGCTGCCTTTCCTGTGGTGGGGAAGAAAACAACGGGAGTGGATGCCTGCCTGGAGTGTATTTGGGCAAAATCACCTTTCCAACTGGTCTGCAGCCTTCCTATGTGACCCTGGTAGCTCACTTGGCCCCTGAGTGCTACCCAGGTATTAATGGAAGACGCTGATGTGACCTGAGCTGAGCAGCACTGCCAACAGATGAGCTTTTTTTTGAGTAATCCCCTCACGAAGAAAAGGGCTTTTCTTTCTGTTCTGTGGAAAATCAGCTAGAAAATATCTTGGAAGAAAATTATATTTCCATGAAATATATGAGACAAACTTTTGCCATTTTGGAGTCTGCTGGGATCTGCTCAGGCTATGGGTTCTTACACTGGTGAGAGGTGGCTCAGGAAAATGCAGAGCATCTCTGATCCGTGTTGGCCTGGTACAAACCGTTCTTTGTTCCTCCCCCTCTGCTCTTCACCCCACTGCACAGGTGTCCTGTGCTTGGGCTGCAAATGAAGAAGACATTTTGTTTTCTTCTTGGTTTTATTGTGCTTTCCGAGTGTTTGTGTATAATCAAAGGGCAACATGCACCTGCTTGTACAAACTTTAAATAGGCCCATTTGCTCTTGCTGTTTAAGTGAGAGATCCAAGCGATGTCAAAAGTGGGCATCTGTTGCTCAAAGGAAATAGCAATGTCAACTTGTCGTACTTCAGTCCTGCTCCTGCATCCTGTGTAGCAAAGCGGCAACCCACACACCGCTGGAATTACTGCCAACAGAAGAGCAACAGTCAGTAGGTGAAATCCACACAGTGCCTCATTTGGGTCTTTGAAATTGGACTCTTACAGGGCTCCAGTGTTTTGTGACCTTTTGCTAGGCTGCCAGATGAGGTGAATTTTTCTTTTGTATGAAAACAAACAAAAAATTCATCTGACTTCAAAGGATTTGTTATCAAAATGCTTTCCATCTGTGTGGTATTCTGTTTGTTATTTGCTTTTGTCTTCTTTTCCCGAGGGATTAATTAAGACATGTATCCTTCCTGGGCTATTTCTTTACTGTAGAGAGGCTGAAAACACAGATTTGTTTTTATCTACGACAACATAGTCACATGTCCCGAATCACTGCTGGCAGAGCTGGAAGCAGCTTATGAGCGCAGCCAATATACCTCCCTCCTGATGCAGTTCCTCCTTGAAGGGCAGTCCTTGTGTTTTAATCAGTATGATATATAGAAGCTTCAATTACTTCTGTTGCTACTGGCTGTTTCTCTGTTATTCACAAATCCTAGAGTTATCTGGAAACCCTGAAGATTTTGACTGTGTTTATAGTTTTGGCAGTCCAAGGAGGTCTAATTCTAGTTGCAGTTAATGTGTATTAAGACACATACACACAGATTTGTTTCACAGTTTGCTTTTAGACTCTGGACAGGCTGGGCTGCTCTGCCACAGCACGGCTGCTGCTGAATGAAGGATTGTATCATTTCCTGAAATGTTGATTCCTTCAACATTTCCTGATTCCATAGAAGCCAATATGTTATCTTGCAGTTTATGGAGATGCTGAGTGAGCATCTAAATATCCCTGCCTCAAGGCCTTGGTTAGTACAAGGGGTTCTGCCATGTGTTGTATTCACTTAAAGCCTTTCTCTTTAAAGAAACAAAAGTAAGAGCAACAAAAACAGAAGTAAGGAAGGGGAAAGGGAGAAATAAAAAATATCCAGAAAGGCCTGTGGGTCAGAAGGAGGTAGAGGTGGGTGAACTTATAGGCCTGGCCCAGAAGACCAGAAAATTCAGTGAGCTTTGGCTCGAGCACTGCATGTAGGGCAAGCTGTGTGGCCGCTGCTCCAGTGAGGAAAACAAAGCTTTTGTCTCCAGGATAATTGGGCTGCCATCATTTACAATACAAGTACTGGTTTTGTGGCAGTAAACCCAAACTGTGAGGACCCTCCAAGTGATGCCGTGTACAAGACCACAGAAGAGACTAGAGCCATACCGACTGCCAGCCAGCTCCAAATCTGGAGATCTTCCAGTGTGGTGCCATGATGGCAGGTTGTTACAGTCCTACTTGCCAATAGCCTCTTCCTTGCTGGGCCAAAAGAGATTTCTTATTTCAAGAGAAGGGGCTATATCAGGACTACACGTGAGTATGTTTCCAAAAAAAGAGCAAAGGTGGGCTGTCATCAAAGAGACCCCAGTCCGTACTGAAATCTAAAGAAGAGCCAGTGGAAAGACAATGTCAGTGTGAGGATTTCTGCTCCATACCCAGCCTATAAAGACCCTAGGCCCTACTTTCCAGCTCAGTGAGCAACATGGAAGATAAGGGTGTTATATCTCCATTGAAAAGATTAATGTCATGCATGAGGATTAGTTGTCTGCAGCGCAAGAGATTAAGTTTGGATTTTGCAAGCTTTCCATTATTGGCTTTCTCCCTAGACAATCCGCACAGGCTTGTACCACCCTCCCTGGCCAACACGGAATCTCAGGGAGTGTCTCTCATTCAGCTGTATTTCCTTTTGCTCCAACTGCACATTAAAGCAACCATTGCACTGAGACTGTTCTTCCCTGTGCAGATTTACTGGGCCTCTCCCACAAACCTCCAGGGATAAAACCTACCTTTTATATTAGAAAGGGAAAACAAGTTTTCTCCTGCCAGGGAGAGGGCCGTGGCCACAAGTCCTACCCCTGATCCAGCTGTGCCAGCCAGAGGTGGTACCTCCTCCTCCAGCTACAGCCACCACCATTCATCAGCTCTCCTGGCAAACTCATTTGTGTGAGCACTCACAGTCCTGCTCCAGGCAAAACCAACCAGAATAACTCACAGCATCTACTTACATTGTTTGAATTAATCCAGGTCATTTTGCCTAAAGTGGATTAAGGGGTGCTCTGACTGGGAAGTCAGGGGAGAAATCAATTTGTCATCCTCTCTGAACCCGCTGAAAGAAGGCTTCTTCTGTATTCAGGCATCCGTGCTGCCCAGAGCCAGGAGCAAGGCACAGGTGTATGCCAGATGGAGGGGATGTGACAGTGAAGGATGTGCTGACAGCCTCAAAATGCAAAGTGCCTATGGCCTGACTTCACCCATGAGCGTGTGCTCCAGCAGCTGTGGCTGTTTTGAATCAGCCTGGGTTCAGGAGGTTCCTCGATTCTTCTGCTTTTAAGATAATTTCCAGTGGTGTTTTTTGCCTCACTGGTTTAATAGTCCCCATGTTGGGCAAGGCTGAGAGCAAACCTGCCACTCACTGGCCAGGGCGCAGGGTGCAAAGCCCACACTGCTGGTATCTCAAAGCATTTTGGCATTGTGCTTAGCTTGGCTCTGTCCTTTGTTCTGGGGCTCTGTTCCACCAGCTGAGCAAAGTACGTAGAAGAATACTGCTTCCTATTGGTGTTAAATGCTTTAATTTCATGAGGCAAAGACCCTGAACTGGAGGAGCTCTACCTGTTGGCAAAGCTGCACTTGAAGGAAAATAAGGGCTTTGCCAGGGAGTCTCAGAGTTGCTTTGATTGTTTGCCTAGTAAGGCTTCATATCCTAATAGGATCAAATATGCTTTACAGACAGTAAAACTGAGTCACAGAAGAGAAACATGTGTCTAACTATACACAGGAACACATGCCAAGCCAGAGAACATGAATCTCAGTGTAGAAAAGGTCAGGATCCCCAAATAATAAAACAATTTAATCTGACACATTTTCATTAATTATATATTTCTGTATAAACTTGGGACCATTTTTACTCTCCTTCGAATTAACATTTTGGCAAAAGGGTAGTACTTCATGTTGTAAGGTGGGTGGCCAGCTCTGATTCTCGCGCCCCTCTGCTTCATCCACGTAAGAAAAATAGTAAGAGAGGAGCACAGCGGCTGCTCTGACCGCTGCCAGGAGGCAGGTCATGAGAGGGGCACCACCACACCAGGTCCCTCCAAACATGTTCTCCCCACTGCCTTCAGCAAAGTTGCAGCTCCCTAAAAGCTGAAGGGAGGGTGAGGAGGAGTTTAACACGGGTTTTAAAACACTGAGTTTTTTAATCTTTGTATTTCCTACATTGCTATTTCCCATAGCAACTCTACATGAAGTCCCAGCAGCCGAGGACATTAGTCCCAGATGCCAGCCAGCTGGGGACATCAGCACGTGCTGACCTGTGTCTCTTTTCAAATGACGTCACTTTCTTCGCATACTTAGTCTGTAGGACCCCACAGACTTGTAACCTGACCTGGAGCCACAAGGAGACCGTACAGTTTATGCTCTGTCCCCATTGAGATGGTGATGAAGCAATGAAATCTGAGAGCTGTGAAAAATGCATTTCAAGTTGAATAATCAAGAAAGTGTCGAAGGAAAGGTCCTATTTTATTATGACCTATAAAATAATAGAAAAATGCCCCATTCATTTTCCCAAGTTTTATTTTTAACAGATTACTTATTGGGTTGCTGCTGAGGTAAATATATGTGTGTATAAAGTGAGTTTAAAAATGATTGTACTCATACTAATGGCCTCTCACAATATTAAAAAACAGAGTATGTGAAAATGCAAATTCCTGTTTCTTGTCAATTTTTATTTTGCACCTTGTGGGAGCCCCATTTAATCTCTAGCAATAACCAATTGCCTCTGGGTTCTTAGCCTTGTCCTTCCTGCCTCTAATATCAGATTGGCAACCCAGTCACAAATAGTTAAAAGCTATACTGTAGCATGAATATAATCATAGCCAGTAACTGGGCAACTGCCCGCTTAATCTGATTATCAGCTTGTGATGCACTGTAGCCCATTAATCTTGTTTTGATCAGCTTCCTGACACTTGTGGCACAAATGAAGTGTGACGTGATTAAATGAGACTGATCAGTTTTGCTCACCAGGACAATACCCGGCAGCTGCTGTGCTTAGGATTTACAATGCAGTCTAAGCTTTGAAGTCCTATAATTTAGCTGTTATGATTGCTTTCCTCTGGCTGGAGAAATGACTGTCCTCTCCAAACATGTAGTTCGGTGTGGACACAACAACTTTTCTGTGGTGGTTCCCAGTGGATCTCTGCAGGGCTGCAGCTCGTCCCCCAGAAGTATGTCTGCAGAGCAGGGGTGGCTTTGATACACACCTGATGCAACCAGCAGATGATAAACACCACATGAAAAAAAAGCAGGACAGTGCAATGAGAGGGAGAAGAAAGCAAACACAGCTCTATAAAGGTATTTGGTATTCTAACTATATTTTAACATTTTTTGGGGGGTAGTTTTTGTCCAGATTTTTTAGAAGTGGAAGTATCAGTCATGTAATAAGCCAAGTACTCTGTGTTAGCTTGCTTTCCAATGGCGTGAGCTGCATTAGGTGATGATAGCCTTTCTGCTGCAAAAGGATCATTTCCCTTACTTGAAGCTTTGCCTATTTTAAGGCCAGAAAGACTGTTAAAATCATCCTGATCTTCTGTGTAGTATTTCGGAGTGCTTCCCCTGAGTGCTGAAGGCCAGTGCCTTTGCCAGGGAGCGTGCTGGGTTGCCTGCTGTTGGTGCTGTTGGTGTGGTGTTCTGAGCAGCTGTGGTACATGTCTGGTAAGTTAATGTGCTGATGTGCCCTTCATAAAGTTAAAAAAAAAAAAAAAAATCTCTGCTAACCTTGCAAGCCCTCTATTGTTTACAGGAAAAGGCTAATAGGGAAAAAGGAAGGGCATAAAAAGAAACAAGAGCATTAAGATGAAAACAAAATAATTACCTTGGATGGGATATGAAATCAAGGACAATATTTTTCCTCCCTGTTATGGGCATTTATTTTTACTAGTAGAGTACTGGGATAAGGAGACATTGTTCTCCTGACGTAGTCAAAACAAATGTAAAATCCTCAGTCTGACATTGAAAATGACAGATGCTTGTGCAGGAGGCTAGACTCAGGCAATCCAGATCACTATCGCCCTGTCTTCTCATGTATAACTTTGCACATTTCAGTCTACATAAACAAATCCTAAATTCCTGCTCAAGGATGAGACCTGTCAAATAAACATGCATCTGTGAGTCAAAGCAAAATGCATGCAGAATAAAAATGCCTGAAATTATCAGTGCAATATAAGTACTTCTCATTGACTAGATTAATTAGTAGAACTTGAGAAGCTACACAAAAGGCTGCAATGTGTGTGCGGGAGAGGACTGAGACACTGAGCTTGGTGGTGGCAAGCCAGGGAAAATGCTCTCCTGGAAAACAGTAATTTCAGCCTTCAGCTTCTGGTAATTTTGGGAAAGATTTCATGGCCAAACACATGTTCAGGATTACCTAGCAGAAAATGATATGACTGTCAGCAAACTAAATCGCTTTGAATGAAGATAAACAAGGCATGTAAGCTGAGTCAGAGAACTACTGTTAACTAATCACTTGTCTGACCTTAAATGCCCTCTAATTACAGTGTCTAGGTCCTGGATGCCTTTGATAAATGCTAATAATAATATAATGCCTGTTACAGGAGGACAGGCAATGCTTTGTACGTAGACACATCAAGTTGAGAAGGGTCCTGTGAGATGAAGTGCAGGCAGGTCTGGTGCCTGCTGCTGGCTTCTCCCTGCCCACTGCCTGGAGTGAAGCTGCCACAGGACCCAGCAGGACTTGAGGGCCACCCTGGTCCCCGCTCCCCTTTCATCTGCCCTTCCCCTCTCCCCAGGGCACATCGCCTCAGAAGATGAAGCCTAAGACGGCCCAGGCATAGATGGGAGCATTTCATTGCTTCCATGACCCATTATTATTGGGTGCCGGCAGCGCTGGGGGCAGGTGGTGGGCTATGAGGCTCTTCTGCTTGGAAGCAGCCACCCCACTTTATGGCATTTTTAACGTATAAGCACAGTATGTCATCCAGCTAATATGTGCCAGGCTGCTCAGCACTGCCAACCACAGCATGGATGGGGCAGCCTGGGGGACTGAGATGGAGCCTTTAATCTGTGAAAGCAGATCAAAGCAGAACAAGTGTGATCTGATGCCCCTGCAGTGTGACATGAAGCCCCAGCAAGCTACCACCAGGCACCAGCCCAAGTTTCTCTGCTTTGGTCATCCAGCTCCAGGGGAGGAAGCCCTGGATGGGTACTAGACACAGGTACTTTGCCTGGGCTAGCAAAACTAGAGACTGGGGGCTTCCCAGAGACCATTTCTGGTGGTCTCTTTCCTTCTCCAGGGAGGGACTGACCTCTGCCATGTTTGTAGGCTTTGGCCATCTGAGACCTCACTCTGAGCATCACCCAGCTGCAGCAGAAAAGTAGCTGTCTGCCTCCCCAAAAGCAGAGAGGTCATCTGGTCATCTCATCACCTAAGGCAAATAGCTAGGCACTGCACCGCACTAACGAACACATTTGTTATAGCTGCGTCGTGCACAGGTCACAGCCATGGGTGAGGTCTTCCTTGGGCTGAGCACAGGGCTAGCACATTGGGAAACTATCATCAATACAGGTGAAGAATAGAGGGGAAACGATCTCAAAGAAATGCTAGATTAGCTGTTGTCTCACAAAGTGGAAAATTAATTGAACAGGATATCCTCTTGGTCAACTAATATAACTCACGGTGGGAATGGATGCTAGCACACCAGTACCCTGCCAAGGCAAAGATTTTCTGGTCTAGTCCTACAGTGTTAAATTATTTTCCCATTCTTGGTGTAAGTCTTCATTCTCTCTTCTGGATGCAGGTTAAATTCAAAGATGTGTTCTCTATTTTTAATAGCTTCCTTGTTTTTTTCCCAGGTGCCTCCTTTTGCGTTTCTCTAATGTTTCCTGTAGGGGTAGTCCTCAATGATTCCCTACAATGACACTCATGAAATCAGACTGTTAAATATGAATCACAGATGCCATGAAGAATTCCCTGATATCACTACGAAAAGGGAGATAGAAGAGGTAAGAGTTAAGGGCGAAAAGCAGTATCATAGCAGATGAAGTTTGTTAAACCCTACGTGCTTCAGGAAAGAATTTTGTTAATGTAGTGTTGCAATCTTTTGAGAGTATCCTTCTCCTGGAAGAATTTCTTGGAAGCTTTTAAGTGCCTCTGGTAAGTCTTTGCATTTAGGCCATACATCTCTGGTATGGATGATTTGGAAAATCTAGTTCCTCCTTCAGAACAATAGAGCAGACTCTAAGCATTGCTTTAACTCTTTTATTCAGGACAGGATTGATGCAAGGTAACAGTCTGTAATAACATGCCAGACAGAAGTTGTCTTGACCTAGTGATTTTATATTGCCTGATCTTAATAGCTGCTTCTTAGAATTCCTGTTGCCTAGCTTCCTGTTTACTTACCATTTACTTTAAAGTATCTTGACAGACATGATGTAGTATCAATTCATTAACTCCTTCCTCTGTACAGAACAGAAGAAACTCTGTCCTCCTGCCTTAGTCATGAAGACACGAAATTTGTCATGATGAACTAATGCTATTGCTAGGATCCCTCTCTTGAAAAAAATACTTTTACAACTTGTTTTGCTCCTTTAGAGTCTTCAACTCTGCTTGCCATAGGATTCTGCCGATTTTATTTTTCTTTATTCATCCATTTGCTACACTTCAAAATCTTGACTGGCTGCATAGGACAGAAAATTATACTCAAATGTGTTCCTAACCTGGAGCTTTTGTCTCATGGAGAAATTAGAGTATGGACAGCTGTCTTTTAAATGACACCTATCAGCTGGTTTCAGGACAGCTTAATCTGACTTCCTGCATCTCAGTGCTAGTCGCAATGTAGCCATTAATAAGGTCAAACTTGGAAAGAATTGACTGACTCAAAGCTTTGAAAAGAGGGCTAATAAAGATAAATCCCATTTTCATGTCATCCCAGCAAGTCCAGCTGCCAGCATTTCCAACAGCTCTGCTAGGGCCTGACTTCTGCTAATGTCTGCAAACTCAGGAGAGCGCTCCTTGTTTATATCACTAAATTTTTACAAGCTAACCCAAATTAATGCCTAGACAGCACTCTAGTCAACCTTAAGAGGCTTCTAACAATACAATGAATAAACACTCAGCTGTTACCAAATAACCCAAGTGAATCAACCCAGTGGCCATGTAAGTGCAGGAGAAGCCCATGCCAAGTATTTGTGCAACATCTCATGCAAAACTGTTAGTGTAATACAAACAGTAATGAAGCTATTTCATGGGAATTAGCACCAGCTTCTAAAAAATTAACCCACTGGACATTGGGGACATTTTGTTTTCAGATCCAAATTTGCACTGGTTTCATATGAAAGTCCAAGCCAGTGAAAACTATCTTTTGTTTTCAGTTCGACTCTGACTCACACCTGTGAGACACTTGTGTCACCAGAGCTGACTCAGATCCACCTGAGTTCAAGCAATGTGGTTCTCAGGGATCTGAGTACACGCTGCTGAGTAGGGGAACCCAAAACTTCTGTTGTGCAGGACCTTCACCTTCTGCACAACTACCGTTGTTATGCAGCCACATGCAAAGAAACAGGGATCACTGCTGCTTTTTTCTGTATCCGCCCCTACACCTCCTGTTAAACTTGTACCTGTCATCCACACTTAGCTCCTGCTGAGGTTTGATTGTAAGCCTACATGATAGAAATGGCTTCTTAGTAGTGATTCTGTGGTGTTTCCCTACATCCATGAAGGCTATACTTTGTCTCTTGAAGTCAGTGGGATAGTCCTTTTCCTTGCCATGTAACATGAGCTTCATCTTGGTGTCCCACCATATGTGGATGTGTGGCTTTGCACAATGCTCTGTTAACTCTGGCTGATGAGCAAAGATGGCTTCTCTCCTATTCAGTGAGACATTTCACAAATATAAGCTGTCCTGTACTGTAACCCAAACCTGCTCCTTTTGTTGAACAGAGAAAGAGAAGGAGAATTTTTTGCTGAGGAGGAGAGTGTTTTGCCAGCCAATGCTGGGCCAGAGGGATCTTCTGGCTGGAGAGTTTCAGGTGCGACTGGAGCTGCTGGGGTTCAAATTCCCATCCTGATTTGTGACACAGTCATCCATTTTGGCCCTGTTGACGCTCCCAGAAGCCTCTGGACCTGAAAAACTCTTTGTGCTTCTGGCAAGTGAAACAAATACCAATGCATGTGCAAGAGAGGTCACCTTGAATTTCCATACAGACAGGTATCTTTTCTTTAACAAGATTTCAGGAGAGGGTGAGAGAATGTGCCTGATAGAACATTATTATGGAGCTTGTAATTGCTTATACAGCTTTCTAACCTATCTGTATCAACAAAAGCGTGACAGAAGAGAGGCAAGGGGCCCCCTGCTCTCTGGAGTATGCTAGGGAAGGGCAGGGATGCACACGGGTGGAGAAGGGCTCTTCTGACATTGCATGCATAATCTAATCTAGGCCATAATAATTTCCTACTGGCTCAGCATCAGTCACATCGTTAGCCTAACACTGAAATTAGATCTTGCCTGTCAGTGACATTTGTTTTCCTATCTGGACCATCTCTGTACTGCAGTACTTCCTGGCTCAATTCATGTGGGACCAACAATCCCAGTTATGTCGATCCAGACGTAGCAGAAAGCTTTTACTGAGCACTCCCTGCAGACCAGGGAAACCATCAAAGTGAGTGTTTCAATATGCCATTGCTCTCTTGTGTAAAATAAGAACAACTCTGTGTTACAACTTGGGGTCTTATTCCCTTCTAACTCCCTGCATTGATCACAATCAAACAGCAAATACTAAAAAGATATGTGAAGCATATCCCTTATCTAAATACATACTATATCTATGTCTATATTGTATGCAATCCAGCTGAGACAACTGAGCTCGTGGGCCAGATTCATTCAGCTGTTGCTCCTCTTCCTCTGTTAAGCAGTAGGAGATAGAGATGCAGTATTTCTGGCCTCTGCATCAGACCTCTGGTCATACAAGTTTGTGCTGTGATCTTATATATTAAACATGGTTTAGCCAGCACATTTCTCAGTTAGGAAGCTTCAAAGTGTTCAGAAATTTTGGCAAGGAAATGGGAGATGCACTTTCCTTAAATCAGGGCTGCCAGAGCCACTGCACTAACAGTGCTGCAAAACCTGAAGTTTTCCCTTTTCCCCATGCACCCAAATGACATGTCATTAAGGGGTCCTTGCAATAACCAGCGAGTTCTTCACACTTCTGAAAACTAGAGAATCATGGAATCATGGTTTGGGTTGGAAGGGAACTCAAATATCATCTAGTTCCAACCCCCCTGCCATGGGCAGGGACACCCTCCACTAGACCAGGCTGCCCAAAGCCCCATCCAACCCGGCCTTGAACACTTCCAGGGAGGGGGCATCCACAACCTCTCTGGACAACCTGTTCCAGTGCCTCACCACTCTAACAGTGAAGAATTTCTTTCTAACATCTCATCTAAATCGACCCTCCTTCATTTTAAACCCATTACCCCTTGTCCTGTCACTACACTCCGTGATAAACAGTCCCTCACCATCTTTGCTGTAAGCCCCCTTCAGCTACTGGAAGGCTGCTAAAAGGTCTCCCCAGAGTCTCTTCTTCTCCAGGCTGAACAACCCCAACTCTCTCAGCCTGGCCTCATAGGAGAGGTGCTCCAGCCCTCTGATCGTCTCTGTGGCCCTCCTCTGGACTCACTCCAACAGCTCCATGTCTTTCTTGTACTGGGGACCCCAGAGCTGGATGCAGTACTCCAGGTGGGGTCTCATGAGAGCGGAGTAGAGGGGCAGAATCACCTCCCTCAGCCTGCTGGTCACAAGGGAAACCTGGACAAGTTCCTGTGTGGGTCATAAATTTCTACTGGGCCTCCTGTGCTTCCCCGGGTGCAAACTTCTCGCTGCACTCAATACTGATGGTTGCACCTCAGGGGCAGAAGTGATCTGAGCCCCAGTTTGAGCATCCCCTCTTGCCCCGGGAGGGCTGCAGATCACAGGGTGCTGGCTCTGGATCTATAAAGAGGATATGCTTCACTTCAGGCACAGCCAGTCTGATGTGTGTAAATGTATGAGCTGTCACACTGCGGGGGGATTCATCTCCCCTTAGCTCCAGATATTTCTGGTGCAGTTGTTTCCACTGGAGCCAGACATTGTGGGCTTCTTTCACATTTGATGGAGAGAAATAGGCATTTTTGTGAATTTAGCTCATCCTGAAACAGACGTTTTAGAAGTGCTTTCTAGGAGGACTATCCTTGAACAGCTTGAGGAACATTAGCCATTGAAAAGACTGAATTTTGGACAAACTCCAAATTCCAGATTACCATTTAAAAATGTAACATTTTAAACAAACATTTTAATGTAAGCAAACATACCATTTAGCCTTGTTAGCAAACACAAAATGACTTAATTCACAGTTTTTCAAATACCAGCCGGGTTCCCAGTTAGGAACTGCAAATGCCATATAGACTATCTTCTCCTGACATCTTGTTGCCTTGCATTTCAGGAGGGCTCAGAAGAGATAAGATGGGTTCCTTTCTTCACCTCTTACCTAATCACAAAGTAATTTTGTGGTCAAGACCATTTTTAAAGGTGTCTGATTAAGAACCTCAGGGTTCAATTCCAGAAGAATTAATTTAAGATCTGGCACTCAGGAAATTCAGTTTTAGCTTAGGTCTTATTTTCCTATGAAGGTTTTAGGATCATGGCTACTCCATTCCCTCCCACCTTGTATTTTTAATGACTTGCCTGCTTCTTGTTACATATCCTATACCCTGTATACAAAGACATCAGTGTGAGATAGTACCAAATATTTTGTGAAAATATATAAAAAAATAAATTCCTACATATGCACATAAAAGGAGGCTTTTGTGATGTGTTTTTTCATTACCTGGAGCAAAAGATAGGCACTCTGCTTTTAAAATAGGTGTTAAACCAGAGGCATGAGTTAAACTCTCAGACCTTCAGGTGGCATAGACATCATAGGTGGTGTAACATTTTACTTTAGCTGGGGATTTACATGTGTAATGTAGTTTTATGTAATTTTCCTGAAAATTACAGCAAATTTTCATCATCACGACATATCAGTTTGACTTTTGTTATTTATTTGTTAGAACCTCTTTAAGAGACAGCTGGAACTAAACTGCTGTGGTCCTGCTAGGGAATATGTATTGATATGGGCATTCATTTATTGATTATCTGCTTTACTGCCAAATAATCCTCTCTGCTTGCTTGTCTTCATCCATTTTAGATTCTGGAAGCAGCCTGGAAATTTCACACATTGCCCATTACATTAATGGAAAGTATTGATATGCTAATTGTCCAGGAGGTGATTGGAAGACCTGGAGACAACATAATCATCTTGCTGTTCTACATGCTGTCTTACGATACTTATTTTGAAATCATTAGCTGAAAATATTGACATGTTAGGTAATGAATAAAACTCACATTAAAGAAACAAAATTACTTTTTGAATTAAAAAATAAACAAACTGCAAGTGCAATGGATTTCTAATGAGCCCCTCCAGAAAACACAAGTACTCAGAAGGTCAAGTATAATAAAACTGTGACCTGAGTGGGTGAGGGGTGAGGAGCTTGCAAACAAGAATTCTGTCTGGCTTTGTAGCTAGAGAACTGTAACTATAGAACTGCCTAATTTATATGCACATTTATAAATATGTAAAATGGAAAGGATGCGAAGTTTTTGAAAGTATTTTTATTTTGCTATTGAATCTCCTAGTGCAGCCACCTGCCGCTCCACAAGTAGGATTAAAAGGTAAAACAGACATCAGAATTTTCCACCAGCATTTCTGATTTTGAACTTTGTCCTTTGTATCATGGTAGCTGTAATTGGGAATTTGTTTGGCTTCAGCAAGGGATGTGGACATGTGGAATTGTCTAGGGCAACAACATATTTGGGGGTGGGGATGGGCAGGGAGTGGGAAAACTGCTCTGAAAATATTCCAGCTGAAATTTAACATAGCTCAGACTAAAATGAGGAGAAGAAAAAGCAGCTGTGTGCCACCTAAGCAATACAACTCAGGGGTGGGATCCTGCACCTTTTGTGTCACTAGGGAAAACACAGATGTCACCCAGTAACACAAGTTGCCTTCATGGTGGGCAGAGTGATGAGCTAAGCCCCTTGCCCTGCTGCTGGGCTGTGCCCTAGGACATGCTGCTACTGCTGCAGCATTACAGCCTCCTACCATGGCTTTGGTGGCAGGGGAGAGCTCAAAACCAAGTGCATCCCATTGTGCTAATGGTAGAGCAATCATGTACCACCACTGATGCATTTTATGCTAAGGAAGGGCAGGACAGGACTGAAACCGTGAAGCCCAAGGTTATGCCTGTGGCACAAAAAAGAGGAGGATTTTTGTCCCTCCACTGCCTCCCAGTCCCAAAATCACAAGCAAAGGGTTGGTAGGAGGTAGATGGAGGAAATCAAGCAGTGATGAGCCAGAAAGAGTAGATGATGATCTAAACACACCCTCAGAGTGTGGGGTAGTCTCCTGGAGCACAGCATGGCAACCACTGCGGGTCAGTAAGAGGGACCTAGGCAGGGGACATAAAGATTTACTGTGCAGTGGAGAATGGTCCTGCATTGCCCAGGGTATGGACAAATTGACCTCACAAGCCATTTCCATCTCCAGTTTTTGAGTCTCAAACAGAGAATGCTGTTACAGCTGCAGCTCAGGCCAAATGGGAGCTGTGCCGCAGGGAGCTCTGAGATTGTGCGAAGATGAAAATGAATGGACCAGAGCTTCAGGGCCTTCCCTTTCCATAGCACTAGGACAGAAAAGCCAGTGGCTATCATAGAGCAAGGAGTTTCTGCGCATTTTCTAGAGCTGAGCCCGCAGCCTGGCAGGAGAGGAGGAAGAGGATTTAACACTTAAGCTTAATTTGTACTAGCAGAACATCCCAGACTAGGTTTGTCGTAACACACGCTTTCTGGATGCTCATTAAAACCCTTTTTGCACACAGAATACAGAGTAGCTTGAATCTGCAGGGACCAGTCCTAGTATTAACCACTTGCGTGCCTCAGGCAGGTGTGAGGAGTGAGTCAGGCCATGGCGGCTGAGTGGGTGCTTGAATCCAAGCCTGGCACCTCTGGAGCTCCAGGAAAGGTACATGAGTTTGCTCATGACAGGTGTCCCCTGTCACTGCAGGCTCTGGAGCCCACGGTATGCAGAGGATGGGGGAGGTTTGTCTCACTCTCTCTTTGAGCTACATCATATTTCAATTTGCTTTTTTGAGGAGGCTGCTGATGTAATTGCACATGTCTGAGAACTGTTTCTTACTTTTGATTTGATCTTTATGTTTTCAGCTGGCATAGTAATGAGGACCACATCAATGCATACAGTTTACATGTTAAGATGTTATGAGAGAAGCATACAACTGATATGAGGGAATCTGAATGCCTATTATGACGCCTCCTTTGAAAATTGATCTCTGACTCTGTTTTCTAAAGAGAGCAATGTGGCAACATTCAGGAGATCTTCAAGCTTGATGCAGGACTAAAGATCAAATCATTGCAAAGCCATAATGGAGATGAATTCTAAAGGATAGATGGATATAGACTGATATGCTAATATACCTGTTTGTTAATGATGATGAAAAATGTATAAATGTATTTGGATCTACATTTATCATTTTGCTGCAATATATTAAAAATGAGATTATTCTTATTTTGGATCCATCAAAAAGCTGTTGCTAAGCCCAGGTCCAAACTCCGTGGCTTGCTAAGTGGCAATTCAGTCAGATACAAAATATTGCAATATATTACTACAGATTTTTATCCGTAATGAACACCGTCCTGACTTTTCATCATCAGTCCCGTCACTGAGCATGACACATATAAATGACTAGAATTAATTTTTTCAGAGCACTATTTTCAGATTGAAGCCAGCAAATTTAGATTGCATCTAGGGACATTATTGCATTTTGCTCTTTTGCCTCAAACCAGTGTGAACTCCCTAACAAAATCAACTTATAAGAATAATTGTAAAAAAAAAAAAAAATTGTAAAAAAATCCACTTGTAAGAATGATTGTAAAATTAAATATGAGTTGTGTCCTGAGCTGGTTAGAAATGAGAAATGAAAAATCTGAGCTTCAGCTTACAATGTGCTGAGCACTGGTACCTCCTAGAGAGGTCAGGTTCTCTTGGAGATGCAGATCCTCTGCAATGTGTATACAAATAATCCTTTGCCCCCAGAGTAAGAACTGGGAGGTCTGCCAATAGGAGTTGAAGAACTCCATCATCTGCAATAACCTGAAAAGAGCACTCTTTAGGTTAGTAATTGGCAGAGATTAGTTTCAATTATCATCTGGATTTTTTTTTCCATAGAAAACCTTTTATTTATTGGTTATCTTTTATCTGAGCATCTCAAAAGAATATGTAACCAAAAAGGGGTTAAATCCTACAATCCTGGTGGCAGGTTTGCATTACAAAGATTAAATGCCTGCCCCTTGGCAGCAGAGTAACATGGAGAGATAACTTTATGCCAGATATCCTCACACCTATTCTTCCATCGTCAGATACCCAAACTTCGACACAGATTTCTGAAAGAGCATCTGATTTATTCACTGATTTGCCACAAAGAAATTTCTAAGCAGGAAAGAATACAGCTATGATGTGGATGGAGACAAAGACTGTGTACCTCTTGCACCTAATTCGGCACCCACACAAGACAGTACTCATGCAGAGCATTCCCAGCCTCCTTAGTACTTCCATTACATCTGCCCCTACTTCAGCTCTCCTGAAGCCACCTGCAACCTTCCTGTGAAAGAGTGTAACTACGTAAGCCAAGCGGACACTGCCATCACATGCAGTTTTATTAAATGCTGTTTGATGTCAGGACATTGGGATGTTCATAAATCGGAGTACTGATGATTTCATTTCAAGATAGGGCAGAAGGTGAAGTTGCATTTGGAAATTAAAATCCAGCAGCAAAATCCCACATCTTTTATAGTGAAGGAAGTGTCAGAAACTTTGGCTAGTAGCAATTGTGCTAATATAAATGAGCCTTCTCTGACAAGCGTGGCTCTGAAGAAAAATTCCCTTTCTAGCCCTTAGCCATCATGCATAAAGCTAGAGTAAGTGGCTATCTCATAATGAATCCTTCCAAGACCACAGGCCAAGCACATCTCTTCATTATTTCAGCATAATTTACTATGAACCTAATAGAAGCAACAAAATAAATTTTTTTTTAGTATATTCTTTGTTTGTTCTGATCATCAGCTCGTACCCTGCATTCTCAGTAGCCATTCAGAATCTACCCACATTCTGAGCAACCTGAAATTATTTATTTATTCTTGCAATATCTTTGTGGTGTAGATGGCCTGTAGTTTCATCAAGAGTCAAAGCATGGGTTGACAAGAGTGACTTACACAAGGCCACACAAATTCTGCAACAGAGCTGGGATCTCATCATCCTTCCAGATAAAAAAAAAAAAGAAATCCACCCTGGTGATAGGCAGTTCACATAAGGGTAAAGTGAATCAGATTTTATATTGTTGACCTGAGGTCCCACTCAGTTACAGATACTCAGACCCCTTGTTTGCCGGCAAATCTAGTTTGAATTTTGCTAGTGTTCACACATAGCCACTCAGAATCAACAGTGCACCTATATGTAAGATAGCTAGAAACAGGATTTAACTAGAATATAGGATAGGCTGTGGTGATCAAACACAGGGCTCAGCTACACTTGGCCAACCACTTTCATCCCCTTTTCCCTTTATTTTCCCATGTTTTTCCCTCCTTGACCCACCTCAAACCTTCCCTCTCCCCTCCTTTGGTCTTTGCCCTAAACACTGTATATAGTAAGTCTTGCATGTTCCCAAAATGCTGTTCCCTCTGCATCTCTTAATGTGTATAGGCAATCTCTTAATGTGTATCATAGGCCATAACCACCTTTAGTTTGCAAGGCATCTGGGAGACAGTTTCTTGGTTGACTGTCACGGAACCACACAAACGAGGCCAGTTCAGTTAACAAACAATCAAACAAAAAGTACTTATTTTACAAGATGGAAGGGGAGAAACTAAGTTTTGTTTTCACTGAAACCACTCTGGCTCCAACAGGCATTAACAATTCACAGGTTCAGGATGTTGGTTGGGAAATTAGTACTACATCACTGACTTAAGAGCTCCTAAGGTTTATGGTTGATGACCCAAAATGTGCAAAATCACTCACCCGTGTGAGATGAGGTCTCTCAATCTGTACAGAAGATGAACCGTGGGTGGCATCCCAACCCACGGGGAGAGCCTCCGACCACAGACCCACTGCCCTGAGGGAGGNCTTAAGAGGAATGACTGAGAGCTGGGTCTGTTTAGCCAGGAGAAGAGAAGACTGAGAGAGGATCTTATTAATGCTTATAAATATCTAAAGGGTGGATGTCGAGAAGATGGGGCTAGACTTTTTTCAGTGGTGCCCAGTGACAGGACAAGGGGCAATGGGCACAAACTGGAACACAGGAAGTTCCATCTGAATGTGAGGATAAACTTCACTTTGAGGGTGACTGAGCACTGGAACAGGCTGCCCAGAGAGGTTGTGGAGTCTCCTTCTCTGGCGATATTCAAAACCCACCTGGATGCGATCCTGTGCAACCTGCTCTAACAGGGAAGTTGGACTAGATGATCTCCAGAGGTTCCTTCCAACCCCTACCAATCTGTGATTCTGTGATTCTGTCATGTGCTTGGGAGCAGCCAATGTTGTGTGATCCATTTTCCCTGATGAGGTGACTGATGTTTCTCTGCCTGTCTTTGTTCTTGCTGCATCTTTGTGTTTACAGGGATTGCACTTTTAATCAAGTAACCCAGCACCCACGAGGTAATGAGGAATCACACTGGACCCTGTATCCTGTGATGAATAAGACACTGAGGTGAACAAAATGCTTCTACAGCCTGAGAGCTTCACACTTAATCTCTTACCAAGATGGGGCTTTTTGGTAACTGCCAAGTTTGGTAACCCATCCACCTTTCTTCACCTCTTAACCCCTATTTCTGCATGTAGTCGGGGTGAGTTGGCTGCAGCCCGCTGAGTGGTGAGGTGGGCCACGGTGGGTCATGACACTGGGAACCCAAGCAGGAAGAGCAGCAGCTGGTGATCTGCATCCTGGCACGTGGAGGAAATTGCCACAGCCCTCGGTGGTCAGAAAACACTCCTCCATCTCAACCCCCCTTCTGGAAACTAGTTCCCAAGCTGACTTCCACATGGGAATTAGCTATCAGGGGTTAAAATACCATTAAAGAACTAACAGAAGCTAAATCTAGACATTAAAGTAGAAGTCTTATTTTAAGTAAAAAAATTAAATTCATCCTTCCAAATGATGTGAAATCCTTATCAATAAGTCTCCTCAAGCTCCTCTGACTATATTAAACACGAATTGTAAGAATTCCTCTTGAAATGGTATTTTTGTGCAGATTAGCTGAGCATAGTTTTAGAAATCATTTGGCAGCTTTTTACTGCTATAAACTGGCTTTAATTCTTAGCTAAAATACCTTCTGCACTAACCCTTCCTCTTCAGTTATTAAATACATGCTGCAAGCTTTTTAGGGAGTTAAACTTTATTCTACACACATGCAGATCTACTTATGTACTTGACACACACACGGGGGAATACTTTACAACCAAAAGGTACCACTTAATGAACAGGCAGCAATTTTCCCATAAAAGTAGAATGGCTCATGCACTAATGTGTGTTTCTTCACTTCTGGTCATTATATACTGAAAAATAATGTTCCTTAAAACAAGGCCCGATCCTCCTCCCATTGAAGTCAAGTAGGATCAGGATTGGGTCACTAGAGTGAAAATGCAATTTAAGTTTCCTAAATGCTGGGTTTCAGAGCTTTACAAGGATATTAAATCCCACAGGCTAGCTCTGATTGATTAATTAAAATGGTTCTTGTCTTCCAGTTAGGGAATGAAGATGAGAGGACAATGCATCTGAGGATGGAGAGGGAGGCCTTCTGAGAGCCACATACCCCTTCCTTCTTGCAGGAGGGGCAGAGCAAGCATGCATGTGCCTCATGAAGGTACAGCCTGTCTGCAGGGGTGCAGCTCTGACCCAGACCCTTCCAGGCGTCACTGAAGGGCTCCTGCCTGCTGCTACACGGCAAGGGGAGGGTTTGTTGTACGACACGCCAATGCCACCACAACCCCCCCTGCCCAGTCCTCAGAACTGCCTGTAGGTGTCTGATGGGCAACAGACTTGAGAAAGATGAGGTGGGTCTCAGCGATTAGGCCTGCTGCCGCGATGTGCTACGGGCAACTCGCAGGTGGTCACCAGCAACAACCTCCCAGTGACATCAGCCAGGCTGAAACAGAGCCGTGCGATCTGCCAGCACGTCAGACGACAGCCCTGGAGCAAGACGCCGCGCCACCGGCACGGCCTGCAGGGCCGTCGTGCCCGGCGACAACCCAAGCCGCGCTGCACGCTCTCCCGAGCAGGAGATCGGGATGACCCTGCGGGGCGGGCTGCCGGCAAC
>VXBL01010108.1:0-81952 GCA_013400195.1 Aramus guarauna | reverse complement strand
CGGGGGCGCCACCGGCCTCCCCTCCCCTCGGCTCCTCTCCCCTCCTCCTGGCGGGCCGGGCGCGGGGCACCGCCTGCCCCGCGGCTCGCTGGGTGGGCCGTGCCGTGCATTGCCGTACCGGGCGGGGATGCCCACGGCGGGGGCGTGCGCGCGTTTCCGTCCCCTCCCTCCTTTCAGGGCGTGCTCGGGGTGATCCCGGCGCCCCCGCCGGGGGGTGCGTGGGGCCGGCGTGAGGCGAGACGCCCGCAGGAGTTAGCGGGGCCGAGGCGGGCGGGATGGTTCCGGGTCAGGCGCCCCTGTGTCTGTCGAAGCCGCCGCCGGGCCGAAGGGGCCGCGGCCCCGCTGGTACGGCCCGGGCCCCCTTCTGCCTTCCGAGGCCTTCCCGGGGCGGAGGAGGCTGTCGCGGGTGCAGCTGACCCTCCGCCGGTGGGCAGGCGGACTAGGCTGGCAGGGCCGCGGCGGGCTCCGGCCGGCGCAGCGCCGGGGTCCGTGCAGCCAAGTGAAGCGCTCGGGTCCTTGCCTGGCTTCACTTGGAGTGTTGAAGGGGGATTTCCTACTTTTTATTCGTGTTTATCTTCGTAGAAGCTCTCTTCCCTCCCCCGGTCGGCACACGTCTGTCAGAGTCGGCGAGTTGATAATGTTTTGTGCAGCTCTGCTGCAGGTGTGAATTATTCCGGCAACGTGATCTTAGCGGGTGCTTTTCCAGACAGGGTACGTAGCCTGGCTGCATGCTGCTGTGTCTGTTTCCGAATCGCGCCTTGGCGATGAGGTGATGACACACAGTGGGTAAAACTCGGATTATAAAGTTAATTTTCTTTTTTTGAAGAATACTTGTTGTCGTGAAGAACTGGGAGGGTGTGAAACTTACAGGATAAAAGTTTGTTTTGAGTTTGGTGTAGATGGGGTAGAAAGAAGGAGAAGTGTAATAGGACTTGCACTGTTGAAATTACATAACTGCAAACTTCAGCTGCAACATTTGTAAGTCTTGTGTAGGTTGGGGTGCCTTTGCAAAACTATTTCAGCAGTTCCTTTTTTGGAAAGCTTCAGGCAAAGCTCAGGTTTGTTTATCTAGACTGTGTTGCCTTCTTCCTTATTAATTTCCATTTTACTACGGTAATGATGCCCAAAGTTCACCTAATTATTCATAGAAGGGTACATGTTTCCATGTGTTGAATGTATTTGCTTGTAATATCACCCTTAGATTAGCACAGAGGGTTCCATCCTACAAAATACTGATCTTTACATGTGAAGATTTCCCAGTCATCCACACCCCATGTTCCTGCTCCACCTTGGCCTGGGGGCAGTGATCAAGAAGACCTGTTTCTCCTATCATAGTACTTCAGCTTCAGGACTGCAAACTGCTATTCTTGCACAACAGTTATCCTGCAGTTATTTAACCAGAGGCTGTGGCTTACTTTGGGGCAGATTCAAAGAGCCTTCTAAAATATTATTTTTTTTTTTAACCTGTTATGTTTTTCTTTTGAAGAATAAAGTATGGGGTCTTTGGGGATTTGTTTTTTAAATGTTACTTCCTCTGTATATTTTGGCACCCCTGCAAGCTTCCCACAGGGAGAATTAGTTTGTTTCTGCCTGGCCTTCACTCTGTTTTAAATTTTAGTTCTGATAACTCTTGAAAACATTTTTTTCCTATTGAGTCTTTTTTTGGGTACAGATGGAAAACCTTGAAACCCTGGGGATCAATTTCAGTTAGCAGAAAATAAACACTGTATAGTGTCTCTGTCTAAAGAGTTGTTCTGTTAGTGTGTAGAAACTGTTGACTTGGATTATGTCAGTGAAAATTTGCAAGGCAAAGTTTGATCTTTTATTTGCATCTTTATTCTTAATATTATAGTTGGATCAAATAGTGCTTTTGATTCTGAAAGACCTTATCTGCCTGGGAAAGGTTTTGTCTTGTTTTGATATATACTGTGAACTTATACCAGTCTGATTTAATTTCATTTTGTAATTGCAACTGATAACTGATGAGAAAAAGACTACTGATCTGAACCTCTGTTCCCCACACAGTAGCTCCCCAATTCACTTGCTTTCCTTTTCCAGTCCCTGCCTCATTTCAAGTCTCATCAAGCTCTCAGGTGCATGCACACACATGCACACCCAGCCTCTTTTGTCTGTCTGTGCTCTTGCCAGCATAAGCAGGTTGTGCTCAGCTCTGAGCCCCTCCTGTTGCCCTGCATGTGCCATGGTCTGACCCAGTTCCCAGCGCTTTACTTTGGCTCAGTGTCAGCCCAGGAGTTCCTGGATGTGGGTTAGGTCCTTGCAAGGACTCCAGTTACCAGCTTCGAATGTAACAACTTTATCGGGTTAAGTTAATGTAGCAGTAGGTTTGTTAGTTAGAAAACAGACATCTATGTTTATCTCCTTTCACAGTTTGCGTTACTTAAGTATTAGAAGTTGAGCTACACACAGTTATAGTGAGTTTAGGAAGGGATTGCTTTGGGGAATTGCAAGTACATTATAGCTGAGTAAACCCATAAAATGTAAACAGTCCCTAAAAGAAAAATGAACTCTTTGTAATCCTGGCTACCACTGTGGTGTATCTTTGGGACAATATTTTTTTTAATTCAAGGAAATCTAAATCTACTGAAGAAGTTTTGAACACAGATTTATGTAATTTTCTTCAACCTGTATATTGTCCATTAAGGAGAGAAATGATGGCAGGAGCCACAAATATTTAGCTAAATGAAATGCTTTTGAAAAGTACGATTACAAAGTGAGCAGAAAAGGAAGATTACTTTTCTTGACAACTACAAAACCTTCCTGTTTTAGCTGTGAAGTAGGTCTTAAAAATGTCAGTCTTCAGCTGGCTGGAGAGTCAGAATGCAGTGCACAGCTGGAATTCCTGAGTATGTCCCCATGATGTCACAGTTCAGTGTAAGGAGCTTTCTGATGTGTAAGCCAAATATATAATGCAGATATTACACCTCTTAAAATATACTCAACTTGCTCTGTATTAAGGGGAGGCTTTTCTGTCGTTACCTCTAATCTTTTGGTCTAATACTGTTGGAATCAGGGCCCTGTTCCACAGAGAGCATAAACATGCAGGGCTACATGTGCTTTCATATTTGCAGCTACATCTCAAAAGCTTGGAAAAAAACAGAGCATTCCCAAATCAAGCAGGGATAAGAGCTGCTTGATGAGTAATGTTACTACATTAATCTACATTGTGTAATGTCTGCTAGCTTAAAACTTCCACATACTACTGCTACTTCCACCTGGGTCTTCATTTATGCTGATGTTCAGAGGTATTGCTTTTAGTAGAATTTCTTTGCTGAAAACCTCTGTGTACTGCATGGGAAGAGCACTGCTGAAAACTGTTCCGCTCTACTGCTGCATAGAGAGAGCAAGAAAGCCACTCTCTAGTTGGACACTCACGTCTGTCCTGTGTATACAGTACATCTATTTCGTATTGTTGATGCAGTCCTCTTAAACTCTTAAGCTGAGTCTAATGCTTCATAACCAGTGTTTGTCTCTCTCAGTACACAAGCCAACTGTGGACTTGTGTAGCATGTCAGTGTGTTAGATATGGACAAGGATTCTTGTAGTAGCTTCAGCAAGTCAAGAAACTTCCGACTTGGCAAATAGGAAAATAGGTGATACATAACAAGCATTAGATATACATACAAGTTGTAGGTCTGCCAGCATTTGTGATGAGAGCAGCTGGGGAGTACTAACCTTAGTGCAAAGCTCCACATCCATGCTGGGGAGAATGTTTGGGATTTATCACAGGAACCAGCACCCACGGACAGGTTCTCTTAGTTTCTGGTTATTAGATGTTTGATTTTTGAGGCTGTTGTCAGACTTTACTCTGGCAAGTACATTTTTGATGCAGGAACTGAAGTAAGCAGATAATGATTTTGTGGCTTTCGTGTAAGCTTCAAGAATTTTGAATAGCGCCAGGGAAAGGGATGTGTCCTTGGCTGGACTTCTGTAGGTTCTGGTTTGTCCTCTGGTGTGGAGAGTTGCAGGACCCAGGAGTTTCCACCCATCCCATCCCACTTGGGGGATAACTTTGCCACAACAGTAGCCTGCAGTTGCCAAGGGCTGTGAGGGTGAGAGCATAATTGCGATGTTGCAGTCACATGTTGTGATAGGAAGTGGAGATTGTTAACTATAAAATAGGTAGTAAAAATGCACCTTTTGTACAAATGCGAAATAAAATATTATAAGCTTACTAGCAAGCTCCGTACTTCTTTGGATGAAAAAAGTTCCATGTGATGCTATAATATGTTTATTGTGACAACAGTAACCTCCATCCTACTTCCATCTGTGTGCTACCAGGTGAGAAATAAAATGGATCCCTTTGCTGTAAATCTGGTAGACTGTGACAGGGACATGATGGTTTGTTAGGCAGCAATGATGAAATGAGCTGAGGTTCAAACAGATGTTTCAGGGCAGTAGTGCAGAAAGGCCTAATACAAAATTAATTTATCATCTGGGGACAGACTTTGTTTGTTTGTTTTTCCAAACTGGTAAATCTTACCAGAATAGTTTCTGTGTTTTATCCTGTCCTGTGGTTGTTCTTTCTGTCTGTGTAAGCAGAAATGCAGTAATGGAGCAGGCCTGAAAAATCTGTAGGGTGAGATCTGCTGTGATGATAGCAGTGCTCTCCATTTCAGTATCCTTGTCCTTTGTGGAAACTAATGATTAGTTTTATGAAGTGATAGGAAGCCTTGTAGGCTGTCATTCTTCAGTTGTCCTGCCTGCTGCAGACTGAAGCTGTGGACGTCCTTTGGTATATGGCACTCTGTGATAAGTATGTAAACTGGCATTTTGAGGGTTTGAACTTGAAAACAGTTTCATTATCAGCAGGTAGATTTTGAAGATGAGGAGGGAGAGAGATCTCATATTTCAATAGTTGGTCTTGGTTTTGGGCGTTTTTCTCTTTTTTATTAAAGCAAGACTCTTCTGCTCTGACAAGATCTCATAACAGGATATACTAATATGCAAAATAGAACATTTCAAGTGAAACCAGTTTTAATGATGTATTTTAAGATATCTCTGAAGTGAAACATTGAATGACAGTCTGTCATTTGCCTGAAATGTAAGTAGATCATGGCTGGAGGTAATTGTATAGTCAGCCATTAGTATAATCAGTTTATCATAAATTTACTGGCTGCTGAAGAATTATTGTTTCACATGTGTTTAAAAAAAACCAACACACAACAAAGACAAAACTTAAATGAATAGCTTAAGAATAACAAAAAAACCTCAACAACTTAGTTAACTGCTCTCTGTAGGGGTGTTTGTTAAATTAGTATCTCTGATAACGAAGCTTCTAACTTACATGATCAGTGGCGGTTTGCATTTGCTGTGTACTGAGTGTGTATCCAGATACTTGCTTATTTGACATGTAGAAACTAGTTAAATTGCGGTAACTTGATCATGCGTTAGTGTGGGGGTTTTTCTTGCAGCCTCTTGTGCTAGTAAAACCGTCAGATTAAAAGACCCCTTAGGCCAACCATGCAGTGCGTGCAGTGTTGGCTATCAGGACAGAAAAGCCCTTTTAAGGGAGAAGATGGGGTATTGCTGATTGTTTTTGGTGTGTGTTTGTGTTTTAATTTGCACATGGGAAATGCTGAGGAGATTTCTAAATGGAGCCATTGGTCTCTCTGCACGTTCTTGTTCTCACCTGCTTGCACAGATGCAACATGTTGGTTGCAAAGCAGCTTGTGGAATCAGATACCTAATTTAGCTGCAGCTTATAGAAATATGTCCTCTTTGAAAGTTTGAGAGAAATAATGGGTAGTTCCTGTTAGTGTGAGAAGTGTGTTGAAGGACTAGGGAATCATGGATGGATAATAAAAAGGGCCCAGATGAACAAAATCAAAATGGAAGCAATTTGCGGCAGGGTGGCTAGCAAAAACTTTCTCATCCGTGATCCTTAAGCCTTCTTCCTGCCATGGCCTAGACACTGTGAACTTGGACACAGTTAAAACATATCAAGCAAAGCTGCTTTTTGTGTATGAGTAAATGTTTTTTTAAGTTGCTGTATCACAGTGTGTGACATGTCGCAGTGAACAGGGAGCTGAGGTAATGAGTGGAACATGATGTGGCTGTGAAACTTGGCTAAAATGATCTCTCTATTGTAAAGAATGAGCTTTTAACCTGTTGTGTGGTTAAGACTGTGTGATCCTTAAGATTAGGGACTGATGAATTTATAGCAGATCTGGGGAGATCCTGATGCTGTGTCCTCTTAGCCTGGACGTTTTAGTTTGTAAATGGATTTAGTATCTCTCAGGCAGTCTGTGAGGCTTAATTAATTAAAGGTTGGGAAGCTTATAAGTTGAATGTGGTTGAAGTGTGCTGTTGTGTTATGAAATAATTTGTTTCAAAAGGGCCAAAAATACAGTTTTTCAATTTTTAGTGCTATATTTTGTACTAGTCTTTTTATTTCTTTTAGTAGGGATCCTGATTTTTTTTTTCCCTTTTAAATTAAAGGAAAATTCCGAAGTGCCACACCTTGCTATGAGTCTCTGGTGTTGAGTTGTTACCTTTCATCTGCTTAGATAGCTTTATTCTAGATGGGTCCTGGGGAATGTGATGGGGGTGATTCCTGGTTCAAAGTTCTTTTATTGAAGATTTTAGATGGAAAACAATTATATCAGAGTAGGTAGCCTATGTTGGTCTATTTTGAAACAGCTGGGTTTGTTGGATGAAAAATTCAATTTTAAGTAACATTTTCCTGTGGAGATTTATCTCTGGTTTTGATAAAATACAGTAATGTTACTGCAGCAAGTAGGTTGTGGTCCTATTAAATATTAAGATGTGAATTCTGGCTACTAAGTATAACTTTGTATTCAGAGTCCTTCATTCCTTGGAGACCTTTCTCTTGCTCTATATGTTTTGCACAAATTTATAACTTCAATTGTTAATGAGTCAGATGATGCTTATAGCTCCAGACTGAATGCAGTTGCCAGCCATATATGTGTCAGCTGAAGACCCGTACTCTGCTGGGCAAAGCTGTTCAGGTTCTTAGTGCTGCATGATCTACTCCAGGTTGTATTACTGATCAGCACTAGGACTTTGGGCAAGATCTTTTTCTTTTCTCACTGTACTCACTTCCCTTTTACCTGTTTAATAAGGTTTTTTGGACACCAACTCTTTCTTCCCATCTTTATGCTATTAGTGCTGCACTAAATTTAGTCGAGCTATATGCTACATATAACAGGCATATCTTTCTACAGTTCAGAACTCTTTGCCTTGAAGTGTTCTGTCTTGCTGGTAGGGGTTGGATGCAAGATAAGTAGATTTTTCTTGACATGATGAAATTTTTTCAAGTATTCCTATTTTTGCTTCCTCTTTGTTGTTATAGCAAAGTCATTTAGATTCTTCAGACAGAGGAGTTTTAGGTTGAGAAAAATGTGAAACATGATATAGATACACAAATTGATGTAATTATGAAAATCCACGTATTGGCAAGTTGCATTTTTTTTTTTCCCCCCTTTTGTAAGGCAGGGCAAGAGTTGGCAACTCGTCATACTGTTACTTGTCCAGGGTGCTCTTGACAGGTAACCTGTTGTGCAGTACTGTATTGAACCTGCTAGCTAGTGGCTGATTCACAGAGAATGTGGTTGTTGCCCACGGGTGGCTACAGAAGGTAATGGATATGGGGGAAACACAGTGGCAAAGACTGAGATACTTAATAACTTCTTTGCCTCAGTCCTTACTATTAAGTCCTTAATGGTAAGACCAGTTGTTCTCTGGGTACCGCGTTCCCTGAGCTGGAAGAGAGGGACGAGAAGCAAAATGAAGCCCCCATAATCCAAGGGGAAATGGTTAGTGACCTGCTACACCACTTAGACACACAAAAGTCTATGGGGCTGGATGGGATCCACTGAAGGGTACTGAGGGAGCTGGAGGAAGTGCTCACCAAGCCACTTTCCTTCGTTTATCAGCAGTCCTGGCTAACCAGGGAGGTCCTGGTTGACTGGAGGTTAGTAAATGTGACGCCCCTGTACAAGAAGGGCTGGAAGGAGGATCCGGGGAACTACAGGCCTGTCAGTCTGACCTCAGTGCCAGGGAAGGTTATGCAGATCATCATGAGTGCCGTCACATAGCACCTACACGTTAACCAGGTGATCAGCTNTATTTAAAAGATGTGTAGATGTGGTGCTTAGGGACATGGTTTAGTGGTGGACTTGGCAGGGCTAGGTTATCAGTTGGACTTGATAATCTTAAAGGTTTTTTCCAACCTAAACAATTCTATGATTTGGCTTTTGGTTTTGAGTTTGGAGGCTGCAAATGCAGTCTTGGGACTGGTATTCTGCTGCTGTTCTCCTAATGCAAGAATAAGTTATGTCAAGTGCTATTAAATGTTTCTACTGGTCTTTCTATAAGCTTAGCTAAAATTATGCAGCTAAAAATAGCCATGATTTCTCAGATTGTGAATCCCTTTCTTGTAAAATTCAAACTTCTTTCCCTTTCTTTCTTTGTCTGTATTCTTCTTTTCTTCTGAAGCTGTTTGCTGATGACTTAGTCTTCACTTGCTTCTTTCTATACCTGATTTGTATTATCTCCCCACTCCTTGCATCTCAGTACCTTTCCTTTATTTTTTTTATTGTACCTCATGACCTCACCTGAAATTGTATCCATTGGTATATAGTTCTAGCCATGATTTTCCTCATCATGCCTTTGACTCCATACTTATACGAGAAAGAAGCTGGCATGTGTGCTTATTATACCTTCATGCTAGGATTGTACGCCTCTGTAGGCCAAATCTGCGGCTAGGAGCTGTCTTTCCCTTGCCTCTGTTGCAAGTGCTCTGCACCACTCTGCTGTCTTTCTTTGGGTGCAGTCTAGTGTCCCAGTTCATATTGCTATTCTGTAGTGAGAGTGCCTTTCCTATACTTTGTGGTCCAGTTCATCTTTCTTCTTGATTTGGATCTTATGTTCAATGGAATATGAAGTCACTGATCTGGGAAGCTTTGATGCATAGGATGATCTTATACTGCTGTCCCCCTTCTACCTGTCCTTCCTCCTATCCATTGCTTAGCTGTGCTGTGTGTTAAAGCCCAGGTTTGGGCTGTGTGGAACTTCTGATGTGGCCGAGTTTGGAAGATGGTATTTGGTTAGAGTAGACTGCTTGTGACTTGGTCTTCCTAGGTTCTTGATACAGTTTTACAAGTGAATTGTGCATCTTGAGCAAATTACTCAATTTCTCAGGGATCATTTATTAAGTACAGTTAATATTTACTTGATACACAATGCAAGGTGTGCGTGTATAAATGGCTAAATAATTTGTGAACGTGGACACTGTTAGACTGATATAAAACATGCTAGAGCAGTTTCTTGTGTTGTTAAATATGCAGAGTAGCTCTACTTTGCTTCACTTGCCAAAGCACATCAGTTCTCCATGAACAGATAAACTGATAGAGTCAGCACTGATGACCTCCAAATGAAACACATTGCAGTCAATGAACTTCAAAGGCAAAAAAAATCCTCTAACTTGCAAACCAGTTTCCTGTCAGTGGCACAAGCTGCTGTTGTGGTTGGGTTGAAAACTCTGCAATTTTAAGAGCTAGGTGGAACTGCACACTACTAAAATGAATATATGGTCTAACTGGAACCTGAAGTGCATGTATTTTGTCTTAAGGAGAATGGCTGTCTACCAGAATAGTTTGGGGTTCTGATGCTGATCTTGGGAATGGGGAACTAAATTTTCCATGATCTGAGCAACACTAAGAACCATGTCTTCTCAAGGATTTATCATGTAAAACAGTCTACAGCTTTGCTTGTTAGGGGTAACTGGAAAGACACAGATGCTGAGATCAAGATCCACTGAGGCTGACAGAATGCAAACTGCACTTGTGAAATCCTGAAGTCTGGAAGAACTGTACTTCTCAATCAGTTTTAAAAGACTAAGTCATTATAGTAATTAGGCATAATTCAAAATTGGCTAACAAGCAACAACTATGTGGTGATTGCTGTCTATTCAAACTTTAAAAAGGCTTTTTTTTTTCTTTTTAAGATTGGCTTTTGAAAGGTGGAAAGAAGGTGGAGAGGGACAAAAAGAATCTGTGGGGCTGGTGTTAGTCACATGTCTTAATAAAGTGCTGACTGTATTTGAAATACCTGATTGTAAGCTAAATAAAAGCCTTCATAGAGTTACATCTAGAATTGCAAAAAACAACAAACAAACAAACAAAAACAAACCCAAGCCCACCCCCCCAAAAAAAACCCCAACAAAACAAACCCAAACCAACAACCAAAAAACCAAACCACAATGTTGTGAACTTTTAAATTAACACTTTAGCATGTCACTTTAGCATGTGACTGAGGTTCTGCATGTTGAACTTGTCCTTTATTAAATCAAGTTCTGTTGGAATTCTGATTTATGTTCTCTAAGAAATTTTTGTTTGCTAGCCCTTTCTTAAAAGGTGAGATCTACCTCCATTTGCTGGGCGTTCTCGTGAATGTACTGGTTTTGAATATCAGCAAGTGTGAAGGTAGGAGAAAAGTGAAGCCTTGTAATATTGCAGCCTGTGAGCTCTAAAGCAAACCAAAGCATTTGTCCTTTTACAGTCAGATGGTGGGCTTCCCCCTAGATCTGCAAACAGTATGTGAGTTTCAGGAACTAATTCTTTTTTACTTTTCTGAAAAAGGAGCCACTATGTGCAATGAAAAAATCAGGTGTATACTTCTGACCAAAGATCAAGGTGATCTGACTAGAACATTAGCAGAGTACCTGGAAGATAAAAAGGATGTTGATAGTAGAGTTCCTATAAGTATTTATAAACAGTACAAATTGGCAGAACCAGATGTACCCTAAAAATCATCTGTGAGGAGTCTTAGCTTCTAAATTGCAAGTTTGAGGTAGAGTGATGTTGTCAGCTTTCTTTTTTTCTATAAGAATTGGTGACAGCATTGCACTTTTTTGAAACATTTTTTTTCATTGCAACCTTTCTCTTCCAAATAAGAGTTCAGAATAGTTTCAGTGACCTTATTTCATACTTGAATTACATGTCCGTTACGGATAAGAGCACAGTTAACCATTTTTCTTCCTCCTTCTAGTTTTCATAAAATGTAGAAACAAAATGTTTTACAGCATAATTTCCTATTTGCACTGCAACTTCAAGTGATCTTCGCTTTGAAATGCCTGTCCTTTTCAACAACTGAGATGTTAGTAGGCATTTTGTGGAGAACTCCTGATGTAGGCTCTCTTGAGGTAACATAGAAAAGTGTTCGTCACTTAGTTACATCAACGGAGTCCACCCAAAAGTAGTAGGTACTTGATGACGTGGGTTTGCACGGCTATACTTTATTCATCAGTCTTCCTTTTTTAATATAGTAAAGAAAGCTTTTGCCGTTCTTATGCAAAACCATGCATATTAGTTATAGCAGAAATGCCCAGTGTCTCCTGCAGCAGCTTTGATAACTTCCAGGCTTTCAAAGTTAAACACTCTCTACTTATTAATGACTTCTGCATGAGTTAGACTTCGGTGTCTAATCAGATTGGGTATCCTTAAAATTTCTAATGGGATCCTTGAAAATCTGCCAAGGGACTGTATAGTTTTTGAATGAATTGTTTTAATGGAGCTCTGCCTTGCTATTTGGTGAAGTCTTCAGGGTAGCCTCAGGCTGCTTACTTTATGATTTCCTTGTGTTATCTGTAGATAAATGTCCACCTTATTGGAGCCTCCTGGCCAATTAGCTGAGTCAAATGAAATCTGAAAATACAAAAAGCAGTTCTGATCACTGGCAGGATATTCTTGTTCTAACTGAGGTTGAATCCAGAGTTGCTGGCCTGCTGACTGCCACTGCTCCTTGTAAGTGGTCTCATGAGGAAACTGTGTTCAGCTTGTGTTAGCTAATTTTTCCCTGCAATGTTGGCTGCTTCATTTGTTTGCTCATCAACAGTTGCAAAACTAGCCAGCCCACTTCTGTGAACAGTCTTTCCCATTTGAAAACCATCAATGTAACTTCCTTTGGGCCTGTATCGAAGAGACCTGTATAAGGCCCATCAGATCCTGTTAAAATTAAACCCACATGACTTAGACTTATAAAATACCTGGTGGTTATCTCTGTTTTGGATAGGAAATGTGTCTGATATGGGACATCTCACAGGGGCAGTGACTTTTGGGAAGTAAAGCACTCTTTCCACTTTTGCCAGTCTGGCCCTTGAAGATGGGATGACTTGGGTGTTTGCAAACACGAGTCTTCTGAGCAACTTTGCACATCCCTATAAGAAAAATAACTTGGCATAGATTCAGTAAATATTCCAGTGCTGTTTACTTCAGTTTGGAAGGACTGTGTTGGCCTATTGTTGTGGAAAAAATGTGTTAATTGAAATACTGTAGCAAATGTTTTGGTTAGAGAACAGTTGAGTGAGCTCAACTGTCAAAATTAAACCCTAGATGTAAGCAGCTGTACCAAGAGCTAGTCATTGCATATTTCCAGGGCAAAGTCATTTTGATACCTTGAAATGTACAGATGCATAATCTCTTTTAAACAAGCTTCCCAAGTTGTTACCTTCTCCTCCCGCAAATCATGCCCCAGCATTAAACAAAAGGGGTAGGTATGTATGCATGCAAGAGGAAAACAAAAATTGGCACCATGAGTCATAAGAGGGCAGTTAATTTCTGTATCTAAAATGGCTTGAATTTTCTAGGTCCAGAGGACAACTTCTTTCTATAGAAAGACACTGTATGAACTGAGTATAGTTGGTAGTTGAACAGGGCAGGAATTTGGGAAGTTGGAGTTTCATCTGTTATAGAGTGGGCTTACCTATATTTTTCATCAGAATTCTTGGACTGAGTATTAGCTGCATGCCTGCTTAAAGATTTTTGGTTAAGGCTTTGCTTGTTTGCTACTGAGGAATAAATTATTCAAGATACACCTGTGGGTTTTAATACTTTGCATTTTTTTATGATGGTTCTTGAAAAACAGTTTATATATTTAGAAAACTACTGATCAGTATATATCTTCAGGTACTCATCTCCTCAGCATCTGAGCAGCACAGAAACATAAATTATAGATGCTTGCAGCATTCCCATGGGATAGAAAAGTATTAGTAATTATTAACAGATAAGGAAAACTGAAGCCAAGGAAAGCAGAGTAATATGATCATATAAGACATCTGTGGCAGGGCTGAACCCTGTCTCTGGTCTTCTCAAATTCCACCCAGAAAGCAGCCTTTTCCTAAAAGGGATCCTGTCTGCAAAACTAGATTATGTCATAAGTACGGACATTAATCTTCCTCCTCTTGAAGCGTACATTGCCAACATTCCTGTCGGGGAGTGGACTAGGAGTTGGCACACTAGTATTAAACCGTTGTGTTTAACACAGCATCATGGTGTTTAACGCTAGTTGGATGACACATGGCTGCCACTTTGTAAAGCTGAATCTGTGTCTGCCTCAACTCTGGCAATTGCTGTTGAGGGTGAAAGCTCTAGGAGTGTGAGAGATTTATGTTTAAGTGCGTGTAGCCAGTACGTAGGGCTGTCCGCTTGGTAAGCTTGATGAAGAATTGGGAAGGGGCAGGACAGATTACACAATGTGCAGTGAATGCTCATGTCCTCATGCATCTGTTAGGTTTTTAACAGTACCAGATAGATAATGGCATCAGCAGAAAGCTCAGGTGTGAAGTAAAGTAGGAATAGACTGAGTTCTCTTTCCTAGATTACCTTTGTGCGTTAGTGATAGGAAACGTGCCTGTGTGGTATTACTGACAGCCTTGAGTGGCTGCAAGAGTGTTTTAAATCCTAGAGTGAATGCATTGGCTTTCTACTGAGCTTCTAGTTGAATTTATTTGCATTGGCAAAAAAGTTGGCTTACTTGAAGGCATGCTATGCACAGACGTAAAATATCTTGAAATAGTAGGGCTTGAAGAGCTGCTTTGCTTTCTCAGGGGCAAATTCTGCTACTGAACGCATGTTGTAGATCACATTTTTAAAGTGTTTTTTTCCCTGGCTCCCATTTTGCTGCCCTTTAGTTTGAACACAGTCCTCCCCCCCCGCCCCCCCCCCCTTGTTTTTTCCTTTTTTTCCTTCTGGAAAGGTAGTAAGATATGGTTACTGAAATCATTGAATTTTGTACATGGAGCACTTACTGTGCTTCTCTGAAGTGGGAATATTTTACACATAGGTGAAGTGTGGGACACAAATGAAGGTGATGTGTGATCATGTACAAATAGAACTAAGATAACATCCTAGAGATAATGGTGATCCTTGGCAGTGCATAACATCAAAGCAAATTAATTGCTGTCTGCCCTGCTTTGTACCTTACTTAAAATGGAGATATCACTTACCCACCTCAGTTTCTGTAGTTTCATAAATGCTGGTAAGTGCTTGGTTCCCCAAAGTGAGTCTCATCAATAATTCATTATCACTTAATTGCTGGAGCTGATTTCTGATTGACTTGGTAAGTAGGACGCTAGGAAATTGTGCGTTTCCCCCGTCACTTCCACTTCACTGCTTTTGCCAACGTTTCATGGAGGAGATGTCTACATGCCTTTTCACTCTTCTTCCATGGGTGCTTTGCCCTAGGGCCACGATAAAACTGGAGGACCTTACAGAAAGAATGGGGCAGCCTCAGATGGGGTTGCAGATTTCTTTTTCTATCAGCCACGCATCCAAGAAAGGCTGAACCACAAACAGGCTGGAATTGGAGGGCTTAACCCTGCATGTATGACACACTGTCACAGTGTCACTTCTGTTTGTCTTACTTGTTCAGATGGAGAGGCTTCTCCTGGACTGCTGTCTTTTTTTTCCAGATGGTGCTCAAAGTGCTTAAAAGTTTGCTACTTTTGTCTGATGCTGTTGCCTATAAGCTTGGCTGAGAAGGCTGTTGTCTCTTTTTGTATCCCTACTTTGAACTGTGCATGAGCTATTTCCAATGGTTTTCCATCATAAGGGAATACATAGTTTTGGAGTGGATAACAGTTGTAGTTGTATTTTTGCTTTCTTTATGTGAGGAATGTACTTTAAATCGTACCATCAGAAATGAGGATTTGGAATTACATAGGTTCTCCTTCCAGTGTTTCCTGACTGCAGAAAGGCGAGTGCCTCCAGTCTCCCAGGGTGGAGTATGGCAAACTTCTGGCAGCAGTTTGCATACTGAAGAGGGGAATTTTAAAATAGATGTCCCAGAAAATGTGGTGCTTTCTTTTCTTAGCATAGGATAGTCTCTGTTCTATGTTAGTTATTAACTAAAATAAAAATGAGGAAGCAGTGCAGTATCACAATCTTACATACCTAGAAATGAGAGATGAGGAAGGACTATTGGTTTGTCTGTATAGTTTATCCCCTGGGGCTACTTAAACATCTCTCATCCACTTTGTGGATGAAGATCCAAAGGTAAGTAAATACAACAGGACTTTATCATAGTATATTCTGATCACTTTTCTGTAGTTTGGGACATTTTCTTTACATTGCAGAATCTGAACTGTTTAACATATGTGCAGGTTTCGGCAGTGCGAAACATTCTCAAAGGCTGTTCTACACATTCTATACACTGAGAATTTCTTAATGGGCACTCCAATAATGACAGTAATGAAGCTGCAAAGTTACCTTGCTGGTACCAGTTTCTGTGAGAAAGTCTTCCTGCATTTGAGATGAACCTTCCTGACTACTGAAAAGATACTCTGTACCATTGGCAGGATATTTTTAGAGGACATAAGAAATTAATTTTCCCCAGAGTGCTCATTTCTTTGGCATTGGACTACTGATTGTATCTTCTTTACAGCCTCCAGCTAGCTGTGAGGACTTGTGTTGCTACTGCTACTTGTTCCTTGTGTGTTGCTCCCTCTTTCTCTTTGGAGTCAGCATGTGGCATATTATAGATGAGATGCTGATCGTATGAGTAATCTTAGTGACCGTGTAAGTGGAAAGGAAGCAAGAACTTTCCTGGTCAGCTTAAGGGTATCTGCGTTTGGGAAATTGTATCATAGACATGTTCAGATGCCTTTCTTTGAGTTCACACATGGAATGAACTTGTGTTATTTGGTGGTGGTAACACTTAAGTTCACTTAAGTTTGTGCACTCATCAGCTGTAATGCAGTCAATACTTAGAGTATTCCTTTTAAATTTATTTCTTTGAAAATCTGGAGAAAACACAGCCATAGTGCAAGGAGCTAGCAGGTAATTTAAGTGCTGCTGACTGAGCCACATCGTCTGCTTTGTGTATGAAACACATAAATATGGTGTAGAACACTTACAGCTTGTGTTATGTTTACCAAGAACAAAGTTGTTTGGTGTTAGAGTCCTAGGAAAGTTTTAACATTGCATTGTATTTTCTGTATCTTAGTTTTTTCCTTTATGCTTTCAGCTAGTTCACAGAATATGGGTCAATGTACATAGTCAAAACTAATACTATTTTTGTGTTAACTTCCCGAATCAGAAATATCCAAATACATAGCTTGCAGTGAAGTGACAAGTGCATAAATCTTTACTTTATAGACTATATTGTGTTTGAATATGTGAAAATTAATTGCATAGGACATTAGAAAAATGGGAAGGACCTATAGTAATCACATTCATCCTTTTTTGAGTGATTAAAAAATTAAGTTAAATTAATTGTATTTATTAATTGAGCTTCACACTTTTTTCCTGTTTAAAAGGGACTAACCCTTGAACAAAAGAGAAGCCCTGTTGCTGAAGTGGAAAGCGCAGACAATTGAAGTGCTTTCAACATAATGGACAACTATACACTTCATTTCTCTTGCAACCACTCCAGTTACATGGCCATTAGCAGTTAAATTATTAATGAAATACTGCTGAAGGAAGCCACTCCTGACTGTCGACTATCCTCTTTCCTCTGTGCTAGTTGCTAGGGTCAACGGAGTCTTGTTCCACATGAAGTAGTGTGAGATGTAGACAGGCTTTCTTCCAGACCTGAAGTGGAGAACGCAGCTGAGTTGGCAATATCTTTCACAAAGCTCTAGTTCTTGAATGCAAGGAATTTACTTTTATGGTACAATCCTTATACGTACTGGCAAATGAAGGCCTGTCTGGAATGAATTGGTCTGGGAGGCACTTGTGTGAGCCTCTCTGAAAACAGGACAGCCTGATGCATTGTGTAATGTACGAGGTCACAGGTTATCCAGTGACATCACCCGTCTCTCATGATGGTGCTTATCCTGTGTCCTGGACAGTATGGCTTATTGTCTTCTGCTAATGTGTACTGTCTCCTAACAGGACGGTAGTGCTGTCCTGTTAAATTGCTGCGACAGGGTGTCACTAAGCATTAGCATTTATAAAGAGGAAAGCGCCATTTCTTAGAAGCATCTTGAAGGATAGTGACATTTTCTGTTTGTAATAAAAACAAGATTAAAAAAGGTCCTGAGTTCATGGTCTGTATGATGTAAGTGCAGGATTGACCTTCTTGGCCAAATACTTTTGCCTTTATAAGAGTGATTTTTGTTCTAAAGTACTGATCTCTATATTCTTCAGTAGCTTGCTAGTATTGGGAAGTATAAGTGAAGGGAAGATAATTGTGTTAAATGAAAGCACCCTCCTACTTCTTTTATAGGAAGAAAGTCTTTGGTTTCTTAATTTGTTTTTCCATTTGCTTTGCATCTTGTCTGAAGTATGTGATCTCTTTCTGAAGTGTTTAACTAATATTCCAAAGTTATAGCAGGGTCTATTACCTCAAACAGCTTTGTACCTTGCCTATGAGGCCTGTTTCTCTGATGCTAATGAAGTGGATTCAGAGAAGAGAGAAAACCTCAGTGTATGGGTGATTGCAGTTTATCCAGCTTTCTGACTGGGAAGGTGGGAGCTATGACACTGCAACTCTTTGACAGAAGATGTGAACAGAATGTGTCAGCTTGTCGTTTAAGAAAAGTAGAAATTATTGCAGTAGCTGGGAATCAAAATTAAATACATGATTCTATGAAGAATCTCAGGTGCCTTTTTAAGGATCTTTATTGCTCCCAAGTGTTTTCAATTCAGGTTTTCCCAGGAGAAAAATGAGTTTTGAATGTTCAGCAAGACTCCCATTCTTTTAAATATGGGCCCATGTGTTTAAAGTGATGATATGTGTGGTAGCAGCTCTGGTGCTGAGGGGCTGAACATCTTAGTAAGTCTGCTTAGGTACGTCATTAGAAAAATCTAAATCCAAACGAGCAGCAGCCAGTATGGGCTGCAAGTGGGTTGATACGCTGTTCTGTTAAGTAAAGATTCGAGTTATAACAGCGGTGATGCACAGACATGATGGCTTATAGAAATGCAAAGGCTTGGAGACTGCTTTGTTTGGTTGCTGCTGTTGCACACTTGTTTTAAATGGAGTAGGAGAAACTTTGGCTAGTGCCTGTATAATGTTACACTAGTGGTCTATTTTGATGGCAATGGCTGTCAGTCTAGCACTATATATTACCTACCAGAGCATCCTTAAAAATATCTATTATGTACAGTTTTCTTTGTCTTTTGAACTTTTTGTAGTGTGTGGGAAAGACAGAAAGGAAGGTGCAAATGTGTATGTGAGTGGTAGTGGAGAGCCACGGTTAGAGCTAGCCAGTTGTGATGATTCCTTGGGGCTATAAAAGAAATTTGAATGTGGTTGTTACAGAGAAAATATGTTCAGGTTGTCCTTGTATTTCAAAGATGTCTCTTCCTGCTTGCTTTATCTTACCCAGATTTAAAAGCTGCATGGCAGAAGTCTTAGCATTGCTTGGCACTAGCAATTGTCTGCTTATTGACCTGAAAGAAATGACTGTTGAAACTCAGAAATGCACGGTTTTGAGCTGTACTGCCTTTGCCATTATCCAGTCAATACAGTCTGATTTTTTTTATCTCTTTCTTTCCAGAAATTAGGAGAAAAAAATAGACAAGCTTTCATAAAGTGTGGTATCTTTTTTTTAATTCTGATTAATCAAATATAGTCTCCATAAGTAAAAAAGCACAATGTGAGAGACCCACTTACACTACATTTACAACCTGCAATTTTCAGACATTAGTTGCTGCTAAATTGGCAGAATGATTGGTGCCAAATATACCTGCTTTGCAATTGTATCTGCTGCGTTGGTATTTACGAGAATGGCCAACTGGGCCAATGAGACTCAAAATTAACCTCTAATGACAACATGCTGAAACTGCTGTTTCATTAGTGTATTCATCAAGGCTCTCAAGAACCTCTGTTATGGCTAGTCTCAGGTGCTACTGCAAGTGATAATGCTTGCTTCCCTAGAACTTGAAAAAAAGATTGGCAAATTTATGAACTTAGTGCATCCTAAGTTTCAGTTTGGGTTTTGTGTAAAAACAAATACAGCCTGCCTTGGAACCAAGTAGACATGAGCTTTGAGAATAAAACTTTATTACTGAATATGTAGAAGCCATGTCTTTTGCCTGGGCATCTTGAGTTCTCTGGGTCACTGAGATATTACAGATTTTTAGTTTTATGCAAAATTTTTACAAAATTCCTGAGATCTTGTATGTTCCTTCTAGTCCTCATCTGTGTAACTCTGTAGGTGATTCCTCAGCTCACAGGTTTGCTTTACAGCCCTTCCAGCATTTGCCAGTTTGGCACGTTCTGTCTGGATGTGTCCTTGCCCCAGCTTCTTCAGAAAGTATGCTTTGTAGCAGGCATAAATATGACGGATGCCAGGAGGAATGTGGAGTTTTCAGTTTGTTTAACCAGCAAAATGGTGTGTAGGGTTAAAGCAAGGTTTTAGAGATCTCCTGAGTTTTGATTTGGCTCAGTGGAAAAATACCTGATGCAAAAAATGTAGAATGATGCTTTAAAAGCCAAGAATGGTTTGGTAGTTACCCAGAAACTTATTAATTTTTGTTAACTCAGACTTTGTCCTGGGATTGACCCATGTGAGCAAAACACATTCAGGTTTGGAAGCTGCAAGTGGCTCAAGTGAGACACCCAAAATATTTGGATTAGGGACTGAAGTATACAAATGCTTATTCTTTCTTAACTGGAGTCTACTGGGAAGCTTCTTTTTGAGATTTTTTGTCTAATAGGCACTTTGAGTAGGGTGGCATGATTTTTTTTTCTTTTTTTTTTCTTTTGAGGCCAGGATAGACATGTAAAAAGCAGGTGCTAATTTTCTTTATTGGAAACTGTTCAGAGGATTTTAGGAAACAAAGGAAACAGTATTGGCAGGAATCAAAGCAGCAGCAAAAAATGGGAAAAGAAAGCAAGCTGGTACACCACATAGACTAAATCCGAGACTGTTTCTTGTGTGGCCCTTTCCAGAGACATTGACCACAGTTGTCTCCTGCTCCTGGGGAAACATTTATTTTTCTCATGCATGCATCAGAAGTTTTTCTGCTTTTTGCTGAATCTTCCTCTGTCTTCATTCCAGTATTCTTCACTCTGTGCTGTAAAGCACAGCAACTGTTGAAAAAGCCAAAATCCAAGATTGCCTGTATTGCAAACAGGCCCCTGATTTTACTGCTAGCTTGAAAACAGTTTATAATATATGGTATGCAGGGATGGTGGTCTTGCTGTGGCAGTATTTGCTGTGAAGAATTGGTCACTAGTGCCTTGCAGAAAGATTGCACAGCCACACTGCGCACCCTGCATTAACGTCCTGTCTGGGGCGGGGAGCACTGTGTACCTTCCTCTACAACAGAAAAACATCATTGCTCTTAGCTAGGGCTTCTGATACAATGAATAAGTAAAATAGATAAAGTGAAACTAAATTCCTGTGGAAAGCCTCTCACTTCAATATAATCCCTGCTGTGTATCTTCCTAACAGCTTGTTTCCCATTGACAAAATGCAAATGCCATTTATTTTTCTGTTATTGATTTGCTTACAGAAAGCAGCATAAATCTAATCCATGCAGCACATACTGAGTCACCTTATCTTCTGTATAAGTTTTTATTATTACTGTATAAAGCACATCAAAGAGCTCAGTCTGGGAGAAAAATCAGGCTTTAGGCAGGTGGTTATAAAAGCTGTTATTTTTCACTTGAAGTGATTATTTTCTAGATCTCTGGTAGTGATTATGGGAATTTCCCAACTTCAAGTAAATAATGAGTTGTTGTATACATCTGTCATTTCCTGAGCCCCATCTTCTGCCCCCACTTAACTCTCTTTGAGGCTTGCCTAGTGGAGGACACGTGACCAGAGCTATGGGAAAAGGGCAAATGCACACTGTCTTTTATAAAAGAAACCTCTCAATTCTAAAGTAAGGGTAAAACCTCTTCAAAAGACCTAGGGTATGACATTTGAAGAGGTTTGTGTCCTGTGATGTCTCACTGTTGAATTAGACCAGTATATTAGCAGTAATCTCCAAAATAGTGTGAGAGTGGTGTGAGGTCCTGAATGATCTAAGGGGTGTTGCTGTGGCTGCACCATGGCTTGTCATGTTTTCAATATAAGGTGGATGAAAATTGGCTCATTACAACCCAACCTGGTGATCCTCTGAAATCAAGGCTCTAGTTTGGCCTATGTTGAAATTGTTTTTTCTAAAGGTGTACATGTCCATTTCTGCATTATCATTGCAGCCAGAAAAGAATGAGTTGCCTTTCCCCTTGAAGATCCAGGGATGTTCTAAGTTCGCTTTGCACGATGCTTTATCACCCAACTCACGTGGTCTTCATGTATGCCTTCTTTTCAGTCTAACTATTATATCTTTGTTGGATTTGCATTCCTATTTGAAGAGGTTATCTATTTCCAGGTAACGCTTCTGTTTAGGAACAGTACCCTGTCTTCACTGGACACATGTTGTCACTAGCACCTAGTACAGTCACCTTCCTCCTCTTAAACTGTTGCCTTTCCTTGACTCTGTCTTCTGCTAATTCTTCTAACTTTAAGTGTTGCTTCAGTGTATTGTTTGGAAAAACATTCTTGTTCCTCTTCTGGATTTTTTTTTTTTTTTTTTAGGAGCCTCAGGAGAAAGGTTTCTGGTCTCCTTGTTTTTTGTTCTTAGGGCAAGACTTCAAAGCAGGAACTGAGTTACCTTCCCAGGCTAGGGAAATCTACAGATCTGTGTCCCTGTCTAGATTAAAATCGTCGTTATCTGTCATCAGTCTCCTCACACTTGGAAATTAGCTCAGTGTTGTTGAGTGAGAGGTTATGAGTTTTTTCTGTATTGTACGGATGTTGTTGATCTTTTGTTGCTCTGGCCTACATCCTGGCCTTTCTTGGACTTGGCCCCTCTGCAGAGCCTTACATCCCAGCTGTGTCTTGCAGGCTTTTTCAGAGGCGTGGCCTTTTCATGTAGACGAACAGCCTGAGTTCTCCCCTTGTTACTGATACGACAGCTTGCTTTCTCCTTCTGATATGCTGTACTGCCATGTAGTCAGACCCTAAATGCATAAATTACTCTCCTGATAGCATCAGGAAGATAACGTAGCATAACTTCATCTTGTTTCGCTTTCTCTACCGTGCTTACCCAGTGAGTTTGATTTCAGACCCCTGCACGTTCTGGCTGTAGCACACCCGTCAAACGGTTATTCACCAGTAAGAAGTCAGCATGGGGTAGGTATCAGCCTTCACCACCTACGTGCTTGCGGGGACACAGCATGGCATGTCTGGTTCTGACATGCAGCTTTCCTTACTGGGGAAGACTTTGATATGCAGCTGCCAAGACAAGTATTGCTCTTGAAAACTTTCTTTCGTTGCTTAAAGAAGGAATTGTGGCATAGTTGTTAAGAACAAGCAACTTTATTAAACTCTTAGAGTTGAAAATGGCAGGAGTATTTTAGTTTTAGTTATCTGGTTTAGCCTGAGAAAAGGCTACAGTCTTTGTCTTGCTTTAACCTAGGGGTGCATTTCCACAGCAGCATAAGGTGTTTGGGATGTCTCTCCTTCCAGGTCATGTGGATTCCTCTCCCTCTCTTCTGCAATGGCAGATGCTCTTGAAACTTGGTGGTGGGTTGATTCAGACAGCACTGAGAACTAAAGGCTTTTTAGGTTAACTTTTTTAAAGCTTGCTGCCTACCTGTGGTGGAATTTATGCAACTGGATAGCAAGAGGGAAGACAGGAATTTATAGCTGGGGTCTGAGAAAGATGGGGCTATTAGCTCTGATTCAGATCAGCTTAAGCTGTTGAGATGCACATTTAGCTCATCACAGCTATGTACAAAAAGTAGCTACGGTTAGTATGATGTGGTGCTTCTGCCACTGACCAGTAATATCATTCGGTATTGTTATCTTATGCATTTGGACTCTAACGTCTCTGGAGGTGTTTTGTTGTTTTGTTTTGTGGTTGTTTTTTTTTTCCTCACTGGGTGAAACTGCCTAATAGTTAATGATTTCTGTTTATAGGGTTTTTTCCTGTAATGCATAGCTATTGCTCAAACTGCATTCATTTGCAGAGGTTGATTCTTCGTGTGATCTGTGTGATGGGACGGAAGACTACAGAAATAATAAATATTCTTATAAGCACTGAGTGACTACTCATTGGAGAAAGGGCAAGACAATAAATACCTCCTTAGCATCCTGCTGAGTGAAGAGACTGGCATTCTGCTTCATAGCTAACCCTTTTCCCCTTCCTCTCCTCCCCTTCCACGTTTTTGTATTACTGCATATTTGGGCATTGTTGGGTTTGTATGCTGGGATGTAGAGAGGGATAGTATTTCCAGTACCAGGTACCAACTCCAAAGGACTTCAGTGCTTTTTATGCTTCTAAGTTATGGCATACATTAACCACTTCTATAGTGAACTGCTCCTAGAGCAACTGACATTATCGTTTTTGGGGTTTGTTTGTTTGTTTTTTTGGCAAAGAATTAACACTGTCATTTACAGCCTCACAGTTAACTGCTGCCACTCCTTGTGATTACTTTTCATTGAAGCACCCATTAAGTCATTGTTATATAGCACAACAGAACAGCTTGAAGTAGCACTTGCGTGTGGGGAAATAAATAGTGAATTCAGTTGTTTTCTTCAGATAAGAACAACTGTGGGGGTTTTCTTTAACTGAGTGTAAGACCTAAAAGAATCTGCCCAGCTAGTAAGGCTGAACATCCCAGAGTCTCCACAGCTAACCATCATCTCTGAAGAGATTTACCCCTGAGTACAGGTAATTCAATACATGTTTTTAAGCAAGTAAATGTGGTTGACAGCAGCCTTTTATGACCTCTTGCATCTGCATAGTGAAGAAGAAAAAAAAGTCCTTGCAGAAATAAGTCTCAAAGAATAATTAAAAACCTTTGATCTTTGAAAGTAAATGTTCAGATTCAGAAACTTAAACGTAATTGTGCTAAGTAGGTTTTTATTGACATGGAGTATCGTCTGAGGAAATTTAAACCTAGCCTCTTCCAATTGTTAGGAAAAAAAAAAATCCCAAAGAGCTCATTGCTAAATGGAATTACTGTTCATCACTTCTGCTGTTGTAGGTTAATCCTTTAAATTTGGTTAATTTTGGACATGGAATTCACTTTTATTCTGGACCTCTAGTTTGCTAAGTATTGCTTGGACAAATGTTTCTTTACCAAATGTGTGTAACTGAACTGCCAGAATTTCTAATGTTTCTGCAGCCATGCTGCAAAATCCCAAATTCAGTTCAAACTTTGTGGTTCTTTATTCCTTTTCTTGCACTTCCTATCATTTAATTGAATGATACATTCTTTTTTAATCTTGGCATTTGCTTTGTACAAGATTTACTGTCCAGTTCTGCCATCTGTCTTTACCTGTTTACACAAGCCTATGATTTATACTGGGTGATGCTGTCGGAAGTATCCTGTTGCCAAGGAGAATGTTAGACAAAGAGGGCTGTGTTTGCTGAAAGAACAAGTAGCCAAAACCTGGGCATTACAACAGAAAGTAACTATGTACAGATCTGTATGTAGCAGTTTGGTTTCATCTCACATGAATATTTAAAGGCCAGATTTATGGGTGGCTGATTAAGCCCTCCATTGCAAGATCATTTTAAAATTTTGTGTTCTATTGTTTTTTGCAGACAGATTGTAATTATCTCAGCAGCTTGTGAAATAAAGGCAAATTTGTATTGAATCTGTAGCAAAGATAATTGAAAAACTAGAACTTACTAGTAGTGCTCCTCCTACCTTCAAGGTGTTTATCTGTTGATACCAGACTCTTACTTCTTTTCTTTCTTCCCTATCAATAGGCTCTTCAAGGTTAGTGCTTAGACTTCCTCCTGTTGAAGAAAGAAGATAAGATTCAGCTTGGAAATGTTATTGCTAGGTGGATGTTGGCCATGAGTACATTCCTTTTACCCTATCTTATCAGCAGAGTAAGCAGTGAGATGAGACTGGTGGAGGAGGAGTTTCAGCATGAAGAGTTGTTTACATTCCTCTGTCTAGATCTCCTTGGCTGTGATTGGTATCATTCAACTTTCCAGTCAGCTCCACCTGCCTGCCCTGATAAAACACGGATTTGGTTCCTGTGGTGGGTCAAACCAGCAGCTAGACCTGATGTTGCGACCTGCAACAGTCCTGTTTCTAAAGAAAGGATTTCAGATATATCTGTTCTAAGCTGATGTTTAAAAGCTGTGAAAATCAAGTGGGCTTTATCTTCCAAAATGATGACAGGTAGTAATTTGAGCATGAGATGTACAGAACTAGGATTTTCTGCAGTCGTACATGGCGGGGGGTGGGGGCAGTTTGATATAAGGATTTTAATATTGATGGTAGTTTGGGATGTGAGAAACAAGACTGAGATTACTTAAATCTCTTTACATCCATGCTCTGTTGAGAATAATTTAGGCTGTGTTTTCGGGGTGACAATACCAAATGACCAGAGTGCAGACTTGATGCAGACAGCGTAGCTGTTCAGTTTGGTGAGATGCAGCACTGTTGTCTGTGGGAGGACAGATGGTATTCTATTGATCATAAAGTTTACCAAAGCAAAGTTAGGCCTCCTTCCTTTTTTAAAAATCCAAGCCTTTAAGGTGTAACTGGTGGACTAATCTGAGGGTATTCACTGTGTCAGGTACTTGTACTTTTATTCATTTGACACTAGTTATGGTATGATTTGATTTACTGTCTCTTCAAAGCATGGTCTGGCTCTGTCCAAGAGGAGGATAATATACCTAACTACCATAAGGGTGCTGCAGAGAAATCTTTCCTCAGAGGTAGAAAGGCTGAGCAAGCCAAGATAAAAATACTCTTTTCTGAGATGCTAAAACCAATTATCTTTTCTGTCCTCTGTAGGGGTCTGTAGTTCGTAATGTGCTCTGTGGGGTGACTTACTGTTGCCCTTTGTTATAGGGTAGCCGATGTATAGTGATGAACGTATTACATATATTGTTGATGAAGTTGGATTCTTTTCTATATGCACAGGTTCTGTCTTTTAATAAGAAGTGTCTTGAGAGTTGCTGAGTATGGAGGGTATAAAATCAATAGGATTAGCTTTGATTTTCACATATTTGAATAAAGAAATTACATCTTTAGGTTTTTGTTCTTCCTGTTTTTGCTGTTTTCCCCATCAAGATGGTCAGTTGCATTTTTTTGATGTCTACTTCTATCGCTTATCTTTTTGCCACCAGTACTCTTGTGAACTTCCATCAAAATAAGCCTGAAGTTAAATTTAAAAAGTATGTGTTTCTAGCCAGGGAACATCTGGAAAAGGATTATACATTAGACACTAACCTGGTTGCAGTCAAAGCAAAGTTTCATGCAACAGGGTCTCTCTTGGGAAACAGCACTGCGATACTCTATAAGGGCGTAAATCAAACTGTTGGCATTAGTCAGGACAGGAGAGCCAGAGCTGTTACAGAAACGGGTAGGTCTGTCGCACAGCCTGTGAAGATGGCTGTTGCTTTCTGATGCTGAAGCCAAACTTTGAAATAATCTATCTGAACGCAGGAACTGCCTTCAGAAGCAGTGCCTTCTACTAAGAAGCACAAAGGTAAGTGGTCCTGTTAACATGCTGGTGTTTGGAGTAGAGCTGAAAATTGCTAGGGGTGATTTCAAGGGAGGAATGCCTCTGCCCTGTGACTCAAAGCACTGTGCTAAAAGAGGTATCTTCTGAAAACTGAAAGTCAGTAGTCATCATAGCTGTTTGAAAGCCTTAATTGTGTATAAATAACTGTGCTCACTGCCATGCCAAAATCCAAAACATGAGCTTCTCCTGGTGCAGCACAAACTAAAACAATCTCCCAAAGTCTGCTGGTCTTACCTTTTCACTTTTTGCTAACTATGCACATTACTTCAATAAATCGAAGATCCTGTAGACTTGTCTAGCAACCATGCAGCAACCCCTTCTGTTTCTCTCCTCGTTCTGCTTACCAAGATGTACGAATGTATACCTGATTTTCAGCTGCACAGAAGTTAAAGCGATTAAAAGCCTGACTGTGGAGCTGAGTGGAGACAGTAACTGGTCAGCTTTCCTCTGTCAGAGAGTAGGTTCTCTTTGGACTCCATGTTTCCAGGGAGTCAGTGTGATGGTGGGGGACTGCCTGCTTTGTTCAGTTGTGCTGTTGTGGAATGTTCTTTTGTGATCTTTTGGAAGATCAGAAAGATAGTAATAACCTGTAAGTAAGGTGAAATGATTAGTAGAGAGTCACTGTTCATTACTTGAAGATGACAATTGGTGAAATAAGTTCTTTGTATTTCAGATTTTTATTCTGGGCTGTGTTAACTTTCTGTTTAAGTGCCCGGAGATAATAGCTAAGCTCTTCTGAGAGTATAAGGAACACATAATTAGGTAAAATCCATTCCAGAAGATGTTAATTATTAGAGGGTTCTATGTAAGTGCATGCTGTAATTCATTGCGCAGTAATGGTTTTCATAGTTTGCTTAAAATCACTGAGGGGGGAGGAACTGGAGAGGACTCTGGGATAAACAAAACAATCCTAAATTTGGAGTATTGATTTTGCTCTAGGGGTTGGGTGGTCTGAGTTGGTCTTCTGATGTAAGTTATCTTGGGAGATTGAGGGCAAACAGGGTGGGGAAACTGTTCAGTAAAGATAACCATGTGCTCATGTGGCCATTATAGTTGAAAGAAGTTGAGGGTCGTGTACTGACTCGTTTGCCATGAGTCTCCACTAACCAAAATTAGGGATAAAGGCAGCCATGTGAATGCTCCATTGCCTTGTGAAGGATCATGAATGTTATTCACTATGGGATAAAAAGGGCTCAACTCCATCATTACTTTGTTCTTGTCTGGAGCAGCATATACACTCCGTGGAGTTAAATGCTGAAATGCATTAGTGAATGAAAAAGACTCAGTCTTGTGGCTGTCACAGTTCAGGCATGATCTTCATATTGTCCAGGCAGAATGTCAGCTTGGCCTCATCATCAGGAGGTGATGGGACACACAAACTTGCTATTTCGGCTTTCACCCTTATCCCCCATTTAATTTCTCTTACGTGCAGCTGGTTGATACCAAGACTCCAGTTTGACTCCTGTTGGCAAGTAATTACAAGTATATTCCTAAAGCAGTGGGATCATGAAATCTAAATTCTGTCCCAAGGTCTGTTGTAGGTCTGCTGCACTATTGTGCTTAAATCCTTTGTGAAGACAAAAATAATGTCCTCAGGGTGGTATAGCAATACATCCCTCAAAGGTATTAAGAATAAGATACATTTACTTCTGTAAGGAAGCTATCTGCTTGGGTAGCTTTAGTTTGGATAAGAACAGTGTGTAATCACCATTTGACCTTCTTGCTGAGGAATGCTTCTCTTTCTAGGTGCACTCAGTTCAATAATCTAAAGGAGTATTTCGTCCTCCTTTCTTCCTCCTCCTTTTTCTGTTTAAATTTGTACTAGTTTGGAGCTGTATTCACTCTCTACTGTTAATGACCCATAGCCTGTTTCTCATCCACCACGCTAACTGTGCTGAGAACCTATGGACCTAAGAGATGTATGTATTTTTGGAGACGAGCAAACGTGGGGGTTCTAATGAAATGCCCAGTCCCCCAAATATAGAATCCAGCAATGAAGGCTGTAGGATTAAATTAAGTCTGTTCACCTCAGCTCACTTCCTGCACATGGTGTTGCAAGGAAAAAGCAAATGTTTGTTTATTAGGGAATGATTTAGAGACTATATTTAATTCAGGTGCTTGCATGGCTAAGTGCTGAAATACAGCCACCTACTATAGGGAATGTGCCAATTGCTTAAACTAACACTGTACGATATTTAGAAAAATATATTCTGTTCTATGCATATTGTATTATTTATGATGGAGATCATGATGTTTACCTCCAATAAAGGCAGCTTTTTCTGCAAGGAATTAATGGGTGAAGGATGGGCATCCAATAGTAGTCTGCATTCCCTGCCACTGTAGTTTTTCTGTATAAATTGAAAGAAGCTATTCTTTTTAATGCTCTAAAAAGGGTTTTCCCATTGACTTTAACTTGCCTCCGTAATATTTAATGTTTAATTGGAACTAACCATATGAGTTTCTGCTCTTTGACTAGCCCTGATCCATTTTAAATCTTGAAAATGCTGATATCGGATACATCACATTTCATGGATCACAGTTGGAAAACTGAAGGAGGGGAATCTGAACAGTGAGCAGTTCCTTTGAATAATCACTAATTTACTTGGCGTTTTAGTGAAGAAACATATTTGAGCACTCATGTTGCAGTGGGGCTGTCAATCTGCCTTTACAAATAACCCTCATAACTTCTAATGTTGCATAAGCAATGTAATCACCAGTCAGTTTAAATGAGGGTAGGGGAGGATAGGGATTAAAACTGTTCAAGGGGATTTAAGTTGTCAGATAATCACAGGCAGGTGTCCTTTACTTTTGACGGATGGCTTAGGTGTTGTCAGAGGCTTCATGGCAGAGCAAAAGAGAGCTTCTCTTAGTCTTTGCTTCCCAAAGCCAGCCTGACTGTGCACTGGGACCCTTTTCTTATGTTCTAGGAAGACATCTTTGCGGTAGTGCATAGAAAAGCAAATCTAGCTGAAGACTAGCATTTGTGGGGATTTGAGACATGCAGGTGCAAACAACTTTTTGGCTGATATCAAAGGTGCTTATCAAAGAGATGGAAAGTGAACTTAGTCCTCATTAGTGTACTTCCCTTACCTGTTTGGTGCTGTTAATGGGCAATCTTTTTATGCTCTAAGTACTTGAACTGAGTATGGGACCTTCCTCTTAAACGAGTGGCCTGTTCTCATTTTAACAATGGGTAAAGTGTAGTAAAGAGGTCAAGTTTGTTGCCACAGACTCTTTGGGTGGCTGCAGAAGTCCTGATCTTGTTCTCTTATAAGCACAAATCAGCTCTGCCTTCTGTTTCAGTGCAGTGAGTGTTAAGTCTACCTTAATTCCACTGATGTTATCTTGCTGACAACATACTTCTATTGCCAGTGAAGTTTATACGTGCACATGTTAAACTGAAGTTTATAGGCAAAGCACAATGTTTGGCGTTTCTTTATACTCAGCTTTTGAATTCTTCTTCTGGATGCATCATGTGCATTAGTAGATAGCTGTAAAGTAGATGTGGAGTGAGTCAGATGCTTCATGTGAACATAAAGAAGTATGACAAGATACATCTGTCCTTAGTGGCTAAATTTATGGAAGTAACTGGACCTGAATGTAAGCATTTGTAAATAGTTTTGCAGTCTCTGAGGAATCAAATTTTCTAATACCAGGCACTTAGCACTCCTTATTTGCTATCTTTTAAGATGATGGAGGAAGGTCAAAAAGTGTTTGTTCAAGTCTGCCATTATTGCTCACTTTTCTTTAGTTGTGATGTGTTTTGCTGGTGAGTAAATATTGGCAGGTATCGAAGGTATGCCTTTTTGATGCCATCTTGCTGCAAATTCCAGTTACTGACTTGTTCTACTCTCTCTCCTTTTGTTTTCACAACATGTTGCAGATTTCAGTACAGTGAGAGCATATCTCTGATGTGCTGAAGTCAAGCCTGGTGTGGATTTACACCTGGCAAGGGGATAAGCAGAAAGAAAGAATGAATTCATTCAAGTATGGAGTGTACTGTGTGCATTGTGTGAGAGGAAAGTACCCCATCAGCCTCATAGCTACATACCAGCCTGGATCAAAATAATTCTCTTCACGTTTGAAAAGCTTCAAACAGTTATCCATTGAAAGTATCCAGTGAAGATCCCAGGATTCCCACAAAAGACATGCCAAAGGTTTGGCAGTGAAGAGTTCATGCTTCGTCCTTGGCAATAGATCCTCTTTGCAAAGAGGCTGAAATTACTGGCATTGTTCATGAGGGTGTTGAACGCCTAAGTGTCTTGTATTTCTTCCTCTAAACCTCCTTGGCCAGGGTGACTGCCTACTCTTACTGTTTATGCTTTCTGATACAGAGGCAGCAGTGTTGTCAGTAGTGCTCTGTCTTGTAATGTGCACAGTTATCTGGAGTGCTTTCAGGTAAAGGGTTTTTTTGTGAAAGATATACTTGACTTGTTTTCTTAATACAATGTGAAGAGCTCAGTATGACTTGTCCTTTTATTTATTTTTCCCTGATTTTTTTTCAGTGAGTATTAAATATTTAGATGCTAACATTTTTGGAAGTGGCTGCTAAAACAGATTGACTTTCCTTACTCAGTCCCCTTCAAAGTGAAACAGGAGTCTTTTTTATTTATTTTTTTTTTTTTAATTCAGCCCAGATGGTATGCTGCTTAAAGTGAGCAATGTGTTGCAGTGAAAATGGACTACTTCTTGCCCCTTCTTTCCTTCCTCCTTCACTTACACATCCACGTAGCTCATATTTGGGTTGAGTTCAAAATTAGTTAAAGAGGCTGCAGGGTAAATATGTCAACTATTGCAAAGCCAGCTCTGCCAGATTGAAGGAATTTCTGCTCCGCCAACAGGCAGTATAGCAACTTGACTGCACAAAACCTGGCATCTGTATGGACCTTATTAGAAAAATGGACAAGATGATCTAGTTTGCTCCTTTCCATGTCAGTCTCGTGTGAGTGTCTGTAACACTGCTCCTCCTCATGTGCGTGCACAGAGCCCCCTGAGTTATGCAGCGAGCTGTGCGCTGAGCGGGCAGGAACATTGCATTCCTGAGGGTTGGGAGGTGATGGGCGCACTGAGGATTTCTTTGAGAGTTTTTACATGCGATAGAAGAGACTTGCAAAGTGAAGAAAGTAAAAGGAGCAATACAGTTTAAAACAGTTCCACATGTGCAGTTGTTTTGACAGTTCTTCATCCACCAATGGATTTTTTGGAGATGGAGTAATGCACATAGCAAGTTTATATATGTTGCCTATGACTCTCAAATTGCTCTCTGTAACCTGCAACTCTCTTCTAGCAGCTGATGAAGGTTGTGTTTTAAGAGAAATAGCTGTTGCCTTGGATTGAGTCAGAGTTTTGTGTTTCCATTCTGCAGCAAAGTTTGCATAGGGCTGTTGACAAGTAACTTCATCTGACAGTATCTTTTGTTTCCTATTTGGTGAAAAGGTTAATAATACATCCTTGCTTTAGAAGAACATTGAGGATAAATTGATTGTATGACAAAGGAAATCCTATAAACAAACAACTTACTAGGTAACAAATAAAATTTGGTTTCTGCTCCTGGTACGTTCCTTCAGTTTAGTAGGGTAGAAGTACAGCATTTATTTAAAGGACTTGTTAAAAGCAAAGGGACTCAGTAACTTTTCTGGGGGGTTGTTTCTTCGTTTGTGTGTTTGACTTTTTGAAACTCTAAAAATTTCATAAATTATTTGGCTTGGTCTAAATTTTTTCATTGAAGAAATGTGGAGATAATGACTAAAGCTTTTCAGGCAAAATAACAGCAGTAGATCTGACAGGAGCTAAACTTTGGTTATTCTGTACAGGAGGTGTTACAGTGCTTGAAATACATCAAGTCATGTTTTCTTAGGAACACTTAGGGGTGCTTAGGGGGAGAAGACAGTTCTGTAGTTAGGGCAGGTACTTGTGAGACGTAGATGCTTAGGTTCCGAGAGAACAAAAGCCTCTGTAATTCTTAGTTCTCTTGTCAAGCTTGAAATAACTCTGTTTTACACCAGAGATTTATTCTTAGTCAGGACATTTCAGTTTTGTAATAGTTGAGAACTTGGGAATTCTCTCTAATAAAAGTTACGGAAACTACCAGGGAAGTCTTCCAGTGGTACCATACTGACCTGAAAGCTATTTTTTGAGGGGAATGTGAAGCAAGGAGTTGGGTTCTGCTGTTGAAGCTCTTGGACGCTTTATAACAAACTTGAGAACATGGCATATTGGCTGTACCTTTTACATTGCAAAGAATACCTGGGTATTTCATCTCTTTCATATCTTGATTTGGTGATGGCATGCCATAGCTTGTGTATTGTGGTAGGTTTTCTGCAATTGCAGGCAGAGGTGTTATTAGCACACTTGGAGTTGTTTGTATAATGCTGACAGTTTCACCCTTTGCAGCTCTTTGAGAGTGGTAATTTTGGTTTGGTGATTACTTACCAGGTACAGGTCAATGATAGAAAGACTGATTTGAATGGTTCGATCACTGGTTTAAGGAAAAAAGAACAAACCACAAGAACAACAACAACAAACCCCTTGCTGGTTGAAGATAGAACAAAAGAACTTACTTGTGATGCTGTAAGGCTGCACTAGCCCAGGAGCGGTTATTGACAATGCCATATCTGTTCAGTGTTTCATGGCAGGACTACCCAAGGACAAACCATTCCCATTGCTGATTTAGATTTAGGGAGTCAGACACGAAGTAGAGTTGGGTACAGCATTTCCCAGAGAGCTGCTGGAAGCAGTGAAGGCCCTGCTGGAGTGGGCTGGAGGTGAGCTCTAGGTTGTAGCCTTTTCCCATTGCAGTGCAGAGAGCAAACATGTTCTTTCTTGATCAGAAGAGCAGTGGTGCAAGGAATGAAAGTGCTAAAAACAAAAAGACATCAAATTGCCAGCTGCGTAGTCTGAGCTTGGGTTTTGCTGGCTGTCACTTTCTTTAAGGTGCTACAGCAGGGGGGTTACAGCTGGTGCTGGTGGTGTGGCCAGTGACTGAGATTGTCCCATCTGCCCCAGAAGGCCTTATTGCCACCTTTTTCTGAACTACCTTGTCTTTTAACAGCTCAGGGCAAATTTCCATTAAGGTATCTGCTCTGTACTGTCAGATTCTTAAAGCATCACCAGGAGAGTCAGCCATTTTCAAGAAATAACATTTGAGAGGAAATACATTGTTTGAGGAAGACATAGGCATAAAAAAAATCTCCCTAAAGCATTCTTATCATGTGTCTTTTGAAACAGCAATGTAAAACTTAACAGTTTTGCCTGTGTCAAGGATGGAACATTTTGCTACATTGTGGACGAGGAAGGGAACCATCTGCATTTGGCTGATTCAGGAGTTTCGGGAAAGCCTCGGTTTTAGACTCATTGTTTTGGCAGCTGAATTCTCCAAAGGTGCCTGTATGGACCAGGTTCCTCTGTGGTACTACAGGAATGGGCTAGGAAAGGGTCTTCCCTGCAACTGCTGATCCTGGCAGCTGTGATCTGCTCTGTGCCCCGTGCAGCATCAAGGAGTGAGGCATTCAACATGCTGTGTTTATAGTGCTTCTCCTTGCCCCTGGAACTTAGGCCTTCCCCGGGGGAGGGAGCTGTCGGACTCCAACAGGAGCCGGAAGCAAGCTGGTGTAGGGTGGGCAATGGAGGGAACTGGCTGCAGCTCTGCTGCTCCTCCAGAGTTCCATAAATCAAGCAATTATCCTTAAAATAGGTAAATGATAGGTAAGTTATTAAGCTGTGCGTCAGCTTAATTTGTTCTTCCTGGTTTTGAACCATGAAGATATGTCTTCATATGGCTGGTGGTGGGGGATGACGTATTTTTGTAGCACCTCCACCCTTTTGCAGGAAGGTTTGTATTTCTGTTTTTTGTCTGGTCAAGTGCGTATTGCCTGGGACTAGTCTGGAACATGACAGAGGAAGACAAGGGGAAAGATATTCTTTCTCTCATCCTCTGCCTTGTCTTACATAGAATCATAGAGTTTTTAAGGTTGGAAAAGACCTCTAAGATCATCAAGTCCATCTTCCCCCCCAGCTTGACAACATGACATGCCATTTTGGTGCTTATAAAAACCACTGAGTGTCATTATCTTCCTTCACTGAAGCCTGTGTGTCTGTGATATCTGTATTCCAACAACAATGCACAAAGTGGGAAATGCAGTAGATTAAAATGACTAGAGCTGTGTTTAACCTTGAAGGCAAATCTCTAGGTTTCCCTCTTGCACTGTTCTCTTGATCTCCAGTATCCTGCTACTAAACCTTCTCTACTTTGCAGACTCATAATGTGCCAACTGCCTTAGTAGCCTGTGGATGTATGCCAGGGGACCATATTAACACTAAGAAGCTCAATTCTAACTTTGATCAGCAGCACTATGTTTAAAACTTAATTGAAAACCTAGTATGAATTAGTCAATGTGTTACCTAATTCCTAGCCCTTGAATAATAACAGCAACAACAACATATTCTGCAGGCTAAGTACTGATCTGACAAAGGCATGGGAGTATGGAGCTGAGTTCTTGTAGCCTCATCTGTTTTACTTATGTTTAAACAAACCCTGTGAAGGAGAGATTTTTTTTTTTTAAATGACTTTGCTTTGACCTGAGCATGCTTAGAAGGCTGCATGTATGTTCCTAGAAAGAAAACAGCAAGAAAGAAATTGGTAAAATGGGGAGTGTGAACGGAGAACACGTAAAATGATAATTTAGGAAAAAGTGCTGCCAAGTACCATACTCAGGATACTGATAGGATAATGACAAAACAACCAGGATCAAGATCTATTTGTCTCATGTTCATTCAACCACTGATAAACAGCTTGCTCAGTGACTACCTTTGCACCCTTTTTAAAAAAAGCCCTGTAAACTTTTGTCTTTTTTGTTTGTTGCAGAGAGCCAACTTTTGCCTGGGAATAACTTCACAAACGAATGCAACATTCCTGGAAACTTTATGTGCAGTAACGGGCGCTGTATCCCAGGGGCCTGGCAGTGTGATGGGCTGCCGGACTGCTTTGATGACAGTGATGAGAAGGAATGCCGTAAGTGACCATTGCTATGACCTTAAAATGCTTAATATCACAAGGCTTGCCTAGGCGGTGTTACTGGTGTGTTCTGTAGTGTCTATTAGGTGAGTAACAAAGCTACAGTCAATTTCTTAATTTTGCTATTGTTAGAAAAAATTACACTGCCTTTCTTGTTATTTCAGGCCTTTAAGGTTCTTCAAATTGTCGAATTTTAATACAGCACTTTGTAGCAAGTACCTAAACCTCTATTCACAGATGAATAAATTGAGACAGACTTGACTTACGATTCTTCCAGTGGAAGAGTGATGCCCTGTGATTTTTAGGGATTCTGTGTATATTGCTTCAGCACATTGGCCTAGCGCTGTAGGTTGACCTTCACTACCATCAAGACTAGTTCCTTTTATTTCAAAATTGTTGATTTCTATGCTGTTATTTTTGTTCTCTCCTGTCAAAATGTAATTCTTACCCTTTGAAACTTAATACTAACTTTCTGGAAAATAGACTAAATGAATTGATTAATAATGTTTACCTGTTTAATCCTCTCTACAGAACTCCTGGTTCTAGAGGGCTAAAAAAAAAATCTGATTTGGTTCTCCTCTGTGATTGCATCTTTTTCTTAGCATTAATGAAGCTTTAGTTAATGTTATTCAGTCATTAGTTAGCACGAAACTTTCAAGCCTACCCATTTTACCCAGACAGCAAGATTATGCAGCAGCATAACACTATGATTTGAAATCCAGTTGGGAGTGAAAAAACCACTGAAATTTCATGTGCTTCTAGAGTGACTGAGACATTTCTGAGAAGAAAGTTACTGCTTTTCATCTAACAAATGTTGCTCTTTTACATATACTTTATGGAGGTTTTATTAAACTTAATCTGAATTATAAGAAGCTTACCTTTCCCAGGACACTTCCAAGACATCATTAGCTTTGCTTATGGAGCAGAAGGAAGAAAGAATAGCTTCTTCGAAATTAACTGACTAGAAATACCATATTTTGTTAAATGTTCTTGCTTATTTAACTTGATGCTTCTTTAATCCCAGTTATCCATCCCTTTTAAAATAAGGAGGCTTTAACAACTGTACTGTGGAAATCTCCATACATAGTACTGCTTGAAGTCAGTGAGCTCTTCTCCCTTTCTAAGGCATTAAAAGTATCTGTATAAAATATCTGAATGCTTTGCAGTCTTTATAAAGTGTCAGGTTTGTGTTGCAACATTGAAGACAGGTTAATATTTTTTTTTCTTACGTAGATTTTAAGATCTTAGGAAAGGATGGACCTGTTCTAAGGATTGATCATTGTCATTCATGTCTGTTTAAACCCTAGCAGAATTAATGTTAGTAGGAGCTTTGGCAAGAATAAAAAATGTCCTTAAGTTCAACCGCTGCCTTTCAGTGAGATGTTCCTGATGACAACAGCTGTGTGACTCTCAGGTTCCTTATTACCTGGCTCATGAATATGCTGCTAGCATGGCTTTTGGTGTGCTGTTTCTACTTCTTAAAACAAGCTGAATTATGGCATTTCTCCATAACAGAATTGTCATCTTCTGCCTTGCATGAATTTTGTTTCACCTGTTACTGTTAGAAGATGTTAATGAAGATTTTCATTAACCTTAATGAAGATTTTCTTAATGAAGGCTGGGCTGGGTATTTACCTATGAATCAGTAAGAGGAAAATATACTTTGTGACTCCTTGTTCAAAAATTTCCTTACCAAAATCAATTGGATCTAGTGAATTGCAGCCAGTAAGGAACATAGTAACTGACAATAAAATATAAATAGCTGCAAAATGATAGTTCATAAAAGACTCAAACGTCACTGATCTAGGCTGTGCTGCAACTGTGAATTTAAGTTTCTGCAGAATTGTCCTTTGGGTTTTTTATTTAAATACTTCCAGCCCACTTGATTGGTTAACAGTTTTCTAGATGAACATCCTTTTGATCCTGCCCAAATTAATGGAGATAGTTAGACCTTCGTAAATGTAAAATTAGCATGGAAAAGAGACAACAGGGAGAGCAAGGGATTCATATCCTGTGCTGGCCTGCTGTTAACAGGTCAGATAAGCCAAAACAGAATGGAGATAGTGCTCATTTGAATCTCCAAACAAAAAATTAATATTCATGCAAACAAGGTTCTCTAATGCATCCAGAGAGCTTCAAGCTGCCTGTTCTGCATCTCCATCCTCTCCATTTTAGTAGGCAGCTTTTAACTCTGTGTATGCTGCCATGAGAAGCATGTCTAATGAACGAGCCACTCTGTGTGTGGGATGCTGAATATGCCTGTGTAGCTACAGTCTGTGCACTGTGGCAGAGACACGGGGTGTGAGAGGAGCTGCTGGGAGAAAGAATTACAGCATTAGTAAGGAGGCTGGAAAGATTTTGTGGTGTTAGTTGTTGGCTTATGTCTGAATTGAAGAAGTTGGCGTATTGTCTTAAGGATGGATGATCCTTCTAACCCATGAAACATCCCCTTTTGAATCCTGCTAAGCACCTAGCCTTGCTAATAGCTTCAGAGGGACAATCAGTCACTTATGTATGTGGATATATACATACAGTGTGTGTAGTTAAAAAAGTTTGGTTTGCTCTTTTGACAAATTTTGAAAATGGTCCCATTCTTATGGTGTACCATGTTACTAACCAGTCTTTTACATCAGAGAGTAATCAAAATTTCGATGGGCTTATACAGCCCAAATCTGGTATTAGAGGAGTTCCTAGGTCAGAGTTAAGGCATTGAAAGGCAGCCCTAGCATCTTGTCTGAGAAGGGCAAAGGAAGAGGAAAAATCACTTCTCTTCTTCCCCCTCCAGTTTATGTCAATCTGTAAAAAAAGGCTCCTAGATTTAGGCTGGAAAGGACTCATTTGGTCCAGCTGCCTGTTCAGAGCAGGACTAACTTTGATCAGGGTTGCTCAGGGGCTTGTCTGGTCAAGTTTTGCACGTTTCCAAGGACGCAGAGTCCACAGCGCCACTGGGCACCTGTTCCATGGCTTGAGTATGCCCACTGGGAATTCTTTTCCTAGTACATGATCAGTTTCCAGTGATGAGACAGAAATGGAACCAAATTATTTTTGAAGATGTGCAGTGATTAACATTCAGATCCTCTGGCCTTAGTGAGTGAGAGGGGGGAATGTCGGAGCCCAGGAATTGTTCTTCTTGACTAATTGTTCTTGACTGCAGAAACAGCAGCTGCAAAGTAAGAATAGTCGGCATTCAAAATGTGTGTGTGCATCACATCTGGTTGTGTCCTTGTACCAGTGTGTGTTGTGTTATGTGTGTCAGGCAACTCCAGGGAGGACAGCCATGCTTGAAAGTGTCATGCTAGCATCACAGGGGTTGGAGTATGTGTGTGTAGATAACTTTTTTTAAGCATTTTAGGCTAGGCTTTGTTACCTTCCTCCTATCTGAATAGGGCTCTAGTTACAAAAACTTACCTTGCAGCAACATTGGAGTCCTTTGTTTTCTGCTGTGATGTTGCCTTTTTATTAGCTGAACTGTTGATAATGAAGACAGCGCCATGAGTTGCATTAGCAGCATGGGATGGCTGAGTTCCCAGTGTGTTACTACTCTGAGACGTGCTTTAAGCTGCTTTTTCTGTGATTCCTCATGGACTAATTAGTTCACATTGAAAAGCTTTAACCTTGCTTTAAACCGTTTGTGTGTAAATAGGATAGGTTACAGGATTAATTTGGTACTGTGGACTGGTATTTCTGTGAAGACAAGTGCTTTGGCATGCCCACTGAGGAAGTTTCACGCACACATGTGTGTGGTTATGTGCAAAGTCTTTCTCTTTTTGGATTGCCTTATAGTTGAATGTGGATGTCCAGCAATGTTCTATCAATTCTGTTGCTGTAGCATCTCATCCTGTCTGTCCCCCTTCAAACAAGGAAACTTACAACTCATAATCTGGTTCTCATTTTCTGTGGCCAGCAAGTGAAAAGTGCTGGTCTGGGTGTGAGGAGGAAATAAGATGCAAAGCAGAATTACCTGCACCTTTTCCGTTCATGTCTTATCTTTTCCCTCTCTTTCTTTTGTTCATTTTCTGTTTCCTGCTTTGCAGGATCATCTCTGTTAACCATGTCACTTTGTGGGCTTTTTCTTTGTGTCCCACACTTGCCAGAATCCATACCATCTGTCATCTTCCTTGCTTCCTCTGTGTCCTGACTGTGATCAGTTTAACACTTCCCATGCCAGCTGTCTGCGTGCTGTTTAGTTCACAGAACATTTCTTGTGCTCTTGCCTTCTGTCATGGCGATGTGATGACAGAAAAATTTCACCTACTTTTATCTGGGGAGGAGAGCTGAGAAAAAGCGTAAGAGGGAGGTAATAAGCTGAGGCAGTGACTTCTCATTGTCATAAATAAGAACTGCTTTTCCTTGAAGCAAAGTATCTCTTTGGCTTTTCCTCCAAGCCACTAACTGTGCTTGAAAAAGAATTAATTGACCATAGCAGTGTAAACGTTTTGTGAGTATTTCCAGTTTTCTACAGTTTGAGTAATCTGCTATCATCAGCGCATCTCCCAAAATGGAGAACCCTTTTGTAGTTCATTCCCCCTGGCTCTGCTGGTTCTTGTCCGTTGGATTGCTCATCAGCCTGTGTAGTGCAATATCTGCCATGCAAGTTTCTTTTAAATGTTAGTGGGCTTTTAACTACTACCACTATTTAGCTGTGTGGATGACTTATAATGGAAGCTGAGGCTCTTCTTGACAAATGCAGAATCTTTACCACCAGGACTTTCCTGTGGAGCTTATAGGATTTAGGAGCTACACAATCAACACCTGCTCTGGTTGCATACTAGGCATATATATACCTGGGGTTAGTGCTTGCACTGGTCGTGGTGGGAGCTGCATGCTGTCAGCCACTCTGTTCTCTGTTACCAGGTATGGAAGATCCAAAATAGCACAGAATAGAGAACCTGAATAGAAAGAGCCTAGAGATGTGTGTTTGCATGTCTCAAAATATTTTGAGGTAAAGGGATTATCTTTAGTGCTGACCTTTATACCTACCTGCTGATGTATTTCTTTGGGGCCAAGACCTGCATCCCACTGTTGGAAGGATTCTCTCCTTGAGATTTAGGAATACACTAATGTTCTTAGTTAAGCTCGTAATTTACTCTGTCATCTTTGCTTCCTGTTTTCTTTGCTCTTTGTACATCTTTGTTCTTTCTGTAATAATCTGATACAATGTGAACACTGAAAACAGCTTTTGTCAGCTAATGAGCAACAGCTAGTGGAGAGATGGCATGTAGCTGCCTTTGTCAGCTAACGAGCAGCAGATGGTGCAGATTCAGAGCATGGCACATCATCTGTGCTAAGTACCTGGCATGACAGCAGCCAGAGTTAGAGACATAGCAAATACCCAGAAGTCTAGATCTTCCTTCATAGCTCTTCTGAGAGCTGTTTCTTACATGCCAAGTTTGTGTTCAGCTATGAGCAAATAGAGGCGTACAGTGACTAGCTGTGTTAATCCAAGGGCTAAAGAATGTAGGCTGTATGCTAGAAAAAAATCCTGTCAAGGATGCCTTGGGGTGATGTGTGCGTGTGCTAGGAGCTGCTGTCTCTGACGTGTCTTTTTCCAGTTGCCACTGTTGCTCATTCAACATAAACGTAAAGGTAAAGCAGGTTTTTAAGTTAATGCTAAAGGCTGTGTGATGGCAGTGTATAGATGTCTGAGCAACAGGGCATCATCCTTGTTGTAAGGGTGCTTGTAAGAATGTGCTGCCAAGACCCTTCTGCACTGGCTAGCAAGAGCTGGCCTCTGTAGGAACATCTGGAACTGCAGTAGTAAAAAGCTCATTTCATCACCAACAATCTATCGTCATCTGACCTTGCTCTGATTGTCCTTCAGACAGCCTTTATGAGCAAGTCTTCTCCATAGGGGAGAATGTCTTCCATTAAATGAAGTGCTGCCTGAAAATGGTCAATTTTAACTAGCATTCCCCAGGCAGGTATTAAAGCCACCTGCCAAGCACACTTCAGCTAAAGGTCAGCCTTGTCTCTTGCCTGAACACATGGGCTTGCAGGGGGACCCCTTGCAGTTGGAACTGAAGGGTTTATAATGTCTGCAGTTGTGGGTTGCATGCTGCATGGTGTGGTGCACCAAGCTTTTCTGGAGTCCCACACCAGCAGGCTAACTCTCGTAGCCTTGAAGGCTGTGTATTTGGGCAATCTGAGAAACCAATTAATGCAGGTTTCTGTATCAGGGAACTGAAGCCCTTGAGATACATGCTGACACCAGGGTCCTGGTGACAAATACCCTAGGAACTCTTAGATCTGGTAGGCTGCATGCTTTAGTGCAAAGACAAAGGCCTGAGAAAACTGAACTTAAATTTTCTTTCTATGTTGGATTCCTTGAAGTGTTTTAGGGTGCTTTTATTAATGTGTAGTGGGAGCATTTTCTGATCCGTGTCTTAATGGTTGTAACCATGCTTCTATTGTTTTTGCAAGCATTTTTAACTGTCTTTGGCATGTCAGTAGAATAATATTTGAAGTAGTGCTGTAATTAGTTGTTCATTATTTATATGTTGGCATATTAGTCCTTGATTTCATCTTCTCTCATGTGTCTCTTAACCATGTTCTTGGTTTTACCCTGTAGAGTTTGAACTCTGTTTTTATATACAATAAAAATACTCTATTTTTTCACATTCCATTCTGTGTCTGTTTTCTGTGTGGGGTATATTTTCAGTTCCATGTAATCTGTCTAAATGCACACAGCATTTTCTATAAATGCTTTATAGTCTCAGAAGACTTTATAAATCTTCTGGTGTCATCAAGGGTTGGAGTGAGGGAGTGGGAGATGTGGCACAACTAAGGTTGCATCATTCAAAGTGGTTTTATCTGCACGCTTGCTCTTTACTGTTTGTTGACCCTGCACTGGTAGGGAATTAGACTGGATTAGCAATATATCTTATTTTGAAAATACAGCCCATGATAACCACTTTTACGTTTACCCAAGGTTTCCTGTACCTTATTGTTCCATCTCCAATTTAAAAAGTGCCTACCAGACAAATGTTTACTGCTCCCTCTGGTGTTCACTTACAACAGGTTTTACTGCTCTGCACGTTCAGGAATGGAGAGTCTGCGGGTAAGGGTTCGTAATAACTACACACAGTTGTGGATGAGTAATATAAAGAGTCTATTCACAAGTATGTTAAATGAAACCCACACTCTGCAATTAGCAGCCTGGGTTTCTTAGATTATGTGAAGAATCTTTTCCTGTACTCTAAAACCTTTCAGTTGGGAAACTGAAACTCTCACAGAACAAAGGCAGGTTGGTTAGGTTTTCATCTTCAGACTGGTACTTCAAATGCATCTTGACTGACTTAATTACATCCAGTTTCTACAAAAGAGATAGTTTTTGAAGAACTGTGTGTATTAAAAGCTTCATAGCATCAGAGGGGTGGAAATTATTTTAAAAAGCCCACTGAAACCAAAGTCATGGCTGAGGAGTTTACTCTGTCATTGGAGAAGCTCTTGAGTGCAAGAACTCCTAGACTGCCTAGTGCAGCTGCAGTAGGAAGGAGGATGATTGAGTGGGAACTGCACCATCTTCAAAACCACGTCATGTGCCTGGAAGCTTCAGATGAGGACTGTCAGACTGCCTTGTCCTGCCCTCTTCTGATGTGGGGTGGATTTCAGCAGAAGGCCTTTAGATTTGTTGCTGTTCACTGCTTTTTAAAAAAAAAAAAATCATCATGGAGTTTGCCCTTGATCAGGAGTATGCTTAAAATCTGCTCTACAGGAAGATCACAAGCTGGAATTATATTAAGGCACTTTATGTACCCATGCTTTTCCCTTTGTAAGTCCCGAAATTAAAATTGAGGTACAAACAAAATTTACTAATAAATGGTCATTACTATTAATCCAAATCATTCTGGTGACAGTCTGAATTTAGGTGTTTGTCCTTGCCTTTCCTTACACCTTGCAGTGAGAACAGTCAAATTCCTGACTTTCATACTGCTAAGAATAAGTAACAAGATCTAGAAGCCACTTTAAAAGACAAAGAGAAAAGGTCTTGTAGAGACAACGATTTCTGCAATCTCTATAAGCTATGTAATGACTGCTTATTATGATAGTAGAATTATTACAGCTGAAAATACTTTGCTTGAGTTTAGCCACTCAGCAGAGTCAGTCTAATGAATGGCTTTCATGTACAGGAACAAAGGGGACAAAATAACTCTGGCTGCTCTCCTTTTAAATACTGGGCTTTAGGCTCAACAAGCAGAGCTCAGTGCACTGAAGAATGAGATGCAGTGTTTTGTTAATACGAAATGTCTGCCTAATTCAGAAGTAACGTCAGTAAGCTCTATGGATTGTCTAAACCAGCTGAGACCTCCTAGAAATACAGCAGCAGGCTAAGACCTTGGGTAGGACTAATCCTACCCATCTGTAAAAGTTACTGACTTTGAATTGTTTAATATATTGTTGGCCCTAAAAAATTCTTAAAGCATCAGTTGAAGCCTGGTGTTAACTAAGGCCAAGATAGAAGATGAGGGGCAGGGTGATATTTTCAAGAGACACATTCAGATTCCTGGGATTAAGATCCAGCACCTTCTACTTGAACAATTTTTTGGACTTGCCTCATCATGTGTAAAGGTGAAGTCATCTCATCTTCAGTCTGTTGTACTTTAGCTTTGAGAAGTTTCTAGTGCTGGTTTCTAAGTTTGAATTCTCTCTTGTTAGCTAACAGTTTATAGTAGTGTCAGCGAAATAGCTGTAAAGTATGTTTTATCAAAGCTCACCATGTTTTGGAAAAGATAAATAAGCAAGTAATGAATACTTACAAGTAAGTGATTTAGCAACACTTCTAACTCCAGCATCTAAATCACTGTCACGGTTGAGGATTTTTATCTTGTGATTCTAACACCATTCAAAAGTATTAGAGCTGAGCTTGTACTCTTTAGTTCATCAAATGCACAGCCACTACTTTGGGAAGTGTGGAGTAGCTGTGACATGGCTCACGGTACTCATCAGAAGCTTAGGTGACCGTGAACTTTGGTCACTATCTGTGTGCAGTTTTGGAGATGGTGATAAGCCTGTGCTGCAAATGGATGTGTCGGAAGACAGCTGAATGGTTGATACACATAACCGAGCTAGCCATCAAATACTGACTGAGTTAATGTGCTCTGTGTTCCCCCATGAGCATGAAGGAGGATGATACAGGCACAAGGAACATAAGGCATAGAGATAAATATAAAAGCAGTACATTAAAATAACTAGTATAATTACAGCAACTCGAATGCTTTAAAACTATGCATTCCTGCTAAAAATCTATGTGAAACGGTGGAAGTGTGGGGCTTGTAGGTTTTTGTTTTGAGAGCATGATCTGGGAATTTAAGTCTCCTTATAAACAATACTGACAGTCTACCTTTGTGATGCCCTACCTTACACTACATCTCCATCTAGTGCATTTAAATGTCTGTGGAGAAAGCGCAAGTCTGTAAGGAACCCTGTAAGCAAGCATTTTTTTTATCTTTTAAATTTTTTTTACTAATGGGGGGTGGGGAATTAATATATGGAAGGAGAAAATCTAACAGCAGGGCCAGAACTAAGCAAGAAAGAAGCATTTTACCAGAGCTTGCACCCTGGAAGGATCATGGCAATGAAAACCTGCAGTCAAAATAGATCTTGTGTACTTATGTTAAGCATTGTCATGTTCTAGGATTCCAGGCTCCTAGGTGTTGTGCAAACAGCAATCTTACAAAACCGTACAAAAACAATCTTTAGTGGTCCCTTTCTTATTTATAATCCAGTAATAACTTGTGTAAAAAGGTGTTAATTTCATTAGCCTTCTCCTAAATAACCAGAAGATATAGCAGAAAGCTAGGAATTCCTCTATAAAAGTAGTGGTATGTATTGTAGTAGTTGTACACATACCCATTGGAAGACCTCTGGACTTCTATTTGCAAGTTACAATCACTAAGTGATTGCAATCACTAAGTCCTCCTTCTGTTTTTCTCACTGCTTCCTGTTATCTCCTGGTTGACCTGGAATATTTCTCGCAGGTAGGTGATAAACATCAGAATTCTTAAGCAAAGCTGACTATTAAACAATGTGTGAAATGAGCATCTGCATTAATTGGGAAGATGCTGTAAGCCAGCTGCTGATCTTTTTGTCACTTAGATGGCTCTCAAACTTGGAATATATCAAACTGGAAATAACTCTTGTTTTCACTCATGATTAAGCAACCAAATACTTAGTAGTTACAAGATTTATAATGAAGTGACCATGGCAAATGTTTCCTTTGAAGCTCAATTACAGAAATTTACACATGAGTAAGGGCAAGTGCAATAGCTACTTTGCATTTGATAGCTTTTTATGCAGGGTGATCAAGAGGGTTTGTGGTGCTAATTATTTAATCCTCTTAATGGTCTTCTCTAGATGGGGGTCAGTAAATAGCCCGATTTGGAGAGCTTGGAATTGGAACAGGTGTAACAGTTTGATAGAATCAGTGGCACAACTGAAATAAAAAGATCAAGTAGCTAGTAGGCCAGGATGGGGTGAGGGACTGTAGCCCATCAGGCACGCTGATGTCCTCTGAGGAGCCGTTGCCCCTGCTACTAAGTCCCTTGAGGGCGGCGTTCTGTCCTGCCTGTATGCACCCTGAGTAACTTAACAACTTTGAAGTTGTGCTTAACTTGTGTGGTGCAACAGCTGATTTAGAATTTGTCCTTTCATGTGATATTATTGTTCAGATTCTTTAATGAGTAGTAACTCCTAAAATACTTCTTTTAGTGAGTATTCTCTTCTGACATCTCACCTGCTTTGTGATGATTTTGAAGGACTGAAACATAGATTTCTAGACCATGAAAGATTACTTTAAGGCCTTACTGTCTGGCAAGAAGTAAAAGCCACTGACCTACAGTAGTCCAACTCTGAAGTGCTTTCTCTTTTTCCTCTTTTCAAAGGAAGCAGTTTACTCTTCATGGCAGCAGACTCCATTGACTTTTTTACTTTACTCTCTTACTGTAAACTATAGTGTAAATATTGCCCACATAAGTGGGTGGTATGTTACTATGTTGGAGGCAACCTCTGATGTTTCCTATGGGGCTAATTTCACTACTTTTAAAGGCAGCAATTTTTTATTTTTTATTTTTTTTTTAAAATAAAGTGCTTTTTTCAGCTCTCTTTCTCTGAGTTTACATTAGCAGTTTATGACTAGCAACTCTTTCACCTGAGTGGTTAAACAGGGAGCAAAGGTAAGAGTGGCCCAAGGGCTTTTTGTAGGTACAATAAATGCTCTAAAGATGGCTGTGTTTTGCATCAGAACTCATGAAATTAAATAGTTGTTTGGTCTTGAATTAACTAGCGCAAAATAACTGTATTAACTGGGTTAGCATTTACATTGGTTCTTGGGGTTAAAGGCATTGTATCCTAGTGCCATCCTGCTCGTGTTACGTAGTGTTGTAGAATCAATCCTTTTCTTCATAAATTGGAGTTAAAACCTGTTTTTCAAAGAGCAGGGACAAGATGAAATGATGGCTACCTTTAACTCCTTCACATAGAGTCTTTACTGAAATGGTGTGCCTTTGCCATGCATGCATCAAGAGAGAGTGGATTTACAGTGCTGTCTGATGTGGCTGTGGCATGTCTCACCATAAATTAACAGCAGCAGCAAAGTTTAAGGTGGGAAATAAGGAAAATACCTGTTGCTCTGCTATAATGCAGCATCTGCACACAACAGTTTCTGCTTGAGAGTAGCTCTTGTCGCATGCAAGTAATCAAGTTTTGATTAGCTGCATAAATCATCATCTGTTGGATTGAAATGTGTGGGTGTGAAGCAGCATAAAGTTATTTTGCCTGATTGCTACCTGGAGGGGTTCTAAGGCAACAATTTGAGTTCAAAGATGCTGATGTTGAAATACTATGCAGTTTACTTCTATCTGCAGGTTGTCACAAAATGTCTGCTGTGGATCTGCTACACCCCGTTTCCCTCGCTCCAGATTGCAAAACAACTGAGAAATATTTCACAATAGGAATATTTGTAGAGTTAAAAGAACGAAGTGCTTGTCTTAGTGGCAGCAACGTGTGGGGTGCCTGTTGTGTGCTATCTTTGCATCTGTTAGAAGCAATAAACAGTGCCTAATTCACTGTAACTAGGTGTGAAATGCTGGAGGTGGTAGCTCAACAGTAAGGATTAAATCAGAAAGTTTCTTCCCTAAAGTTTCATTAGCAAGACTGTGTACTAGCTTCTGTAAGAGAAACTCAACGTGTTATAAATGTATTATGTCTTCTCTTTAAGCATTGTGTCATTATAGTGGGGCACAGCTCTAAAATTTTACTAACGTACTGTTTAAATATCACAGTATCTACTTAGAGTTACATATGACAAATTTTTTTTCCAAGAAGTTGGGCCATGCCATCTTGTCCTGGCTATATTTGTCAAATCTGTAGCCCACAACTGCACTTTACTTGCTGAAAATTGTAGAAGATATTTGATGTCTTTGCTGCTCTATCTACAGAAAGAAAAATCCCTTGTCCATCACAGAAGATCTGTTGTAACCTTATAGTCGTGTTTTAAGTCCTTGTAGCCCAGTCAAGTGTCAGAACTGCTTTTATACAAGGCTGTATCTGTATACAGTATAAGGATTTACACAGTACATTCCAACCCTTTTTTTTTCCCCCTGCTGTTGTTCATCTCTGCTGAGAAAAAATAAAATGGATTACACTTTTTGAAAATAGTGCTGTTTCACACTAGGTAAAAAGATAGCAAAAATTTTTTCTGTTAATGCTGTAAAGCCATGCCTGCAAACTGTCACAGCTTCAGCAGAATGTACCACCACTCCTGATGGGAAGTTACAATGTTTTTAGAGCCTTAAAAGAATGGGGTGGGAGGATTGATTTCTGCATAGCATAAGGAGTGACTTCACACACTCACACGTACAACTGCCAAAATAGTTTTCTTGAACTTAAGCAAACTAACTTGGGGGGGAATGTTTGGCAAGCTTATACTGTGGCCAGCAGTTCTCTGCCACCATCTTCACCACTTGCTTCATGTTTGAATTTTAAGAGATGAGACTATTTTAGTGAAGAGCGGTTTCTTCCCATGGCTAATGGAGTCAGAGGGTGCTTCTCCATTGCATAGTGATTCACTGACGTCTCTTTTTAAATACCATGGCGATTCCCTTTTGTGTAACATAAATACAAATTCATGTTAATGTTTCAGTCCTGTATTCCTTTTGCCATGGCTAGGTAACAAATGAAGAATGGAACTGGAGTGAATTGATCCTTTTCTGGCATAGATTCACAAATTTGTGGAATGTCATTTTATTTGGGGTGAGTTTTGTACTTGCTATATTTCTACGATTGGATCCAGACTGGATCTGTTATTTAGGCAGCCTTTCTTTAGACACAGTTTTGTAAGTTACTGTGTGATTTCTTTCTGTATTTCAAGTATGTCTGTCAGTCCTTACCCCTTCCCCTCCAAATACGATGTCTCAGTTTCTTAGGATCTGGAGACCTAGGCTCAGGAGGACTTGCCAGTTCCTTTAAAAACAACCAGCTTCTCCTTGGTGGTTATAACACCAAGGCTAAATAAGGTCATATGATCCACACATGTCTGTGTCCTTTTTCACTTCTCTTTTGTCATTTCCTGATATCTTGGTAATTTTTGATGACCCTGAGCCCATTTCAGCCAAGTGTAACAGAAAGATATAGTTTGCAAGATAATGCTGTCCTTAAGCTTATCAAGGCTGAAGTCACTGAAGGAGCCAAATAGGTAGCTGCTGTTAAATAAACGTAAAACTTTTCACATACAGATCTTACTGAAAACGTGAGATCTGTGCAGCAGAAGACACAATGATGAGCAAATGAGAAGAAAACCTTTTTTTTTTTTTTTTTTTAACAGTGGTGTAATGGGAGTAGGAATTGCAGAGGAGTGCTGTGAATAGTGCAGCATATGACTTGAATCTGCTATAGGCAGTCGTGATCCTGGTATACCTATCTGTTACTTGTGAGGATGCCAAAGACCTGAAGAAAATAGATAGCCTTGTCATGTTAAGGGATCTCCAGAGATCATTGCAGAATGGGAAGGTGTGTTTCTGCTCAGGAAGAAATTGTTGTGCTTTGCATAGGAACTTTGAGCAATGACCAAACAACACTTGTTTGAAAACCTTGCAAAAACTTGGACAAGAACGATGTCAAGTTGAAAATAAAGCAGAAATTCCCCAGTCAAGTTCTTCAGAGTCAGGGGATGTGGCTTGGACTAAGCCGTTACTGGTTTCTCAGTTTTCCTGCATTTATGCACAGCATATGAAAAATGCATTTTGTGTCTGGATTTAGATCTTGGAAAACTGAGTTCTGTTTGGGAGTGAGACTTGTGTCTAGTAAACTGCTAGCTGTGTGACTATTGAATTGCTATGGCATTTGAAAAGCTTTTTTATCTTTTTGGGGTGTCTTGTGTAAATGTAAGTTTGAATTGGGATTGGTTTGTGTACATGTCGTGCTTGTTGCAAATATGGAGAATTGCCTTTGTATTTTGTTTGTTGTTTTTTCCTTCCCTTGAGTTTTTAAAAAAATAAAATCAGTAGACTATGTAAAAGGGAAACTCAGAGGTAATTTGAAGGTGTTTAGTTTCTTGGTTTTGTTCTGTGGTTACTAGTATGTGCTCTTTTGATAAACAATTATTTTAAAACAGAATTTTCTTGCTCTCTGACTGCTGTTTCAAAAGGAGGAGGAGATAGGAAAAAGTCTGGAGAGAAAATGTCGTTCCAACATAGGTTTTTTTTTTTTTCCTCCCAGTGTGGTCAAACATTAAATATTGCTTATGATTTTACTGAGGTAATGCACCAGATGCGCTTGATGCCTTCTTGCCTTAGTGGCCAGGAGAGCTGAGGTTGCTATGATGTGCATCTGTCATACCTGAAACGGAGCTCCTGCAGCATTTGCCACAGCTTGTAGCTCTGGTCAGGAAAGGGCAGACGCATGAATTCTGCTCTTCAGAGGGCCAAAGGCTCAGGTTTTGATGATTCTTAGTCTGAAGTCTGTCTGTGAGAGTAAAGCTATAAGAGATGGTCCATATTAGAAATTTTAAAAGTAAATAATTTTGAAGCCTGAATTTAGCAGGATTTTCAGAGATGGTAAAGGGTGTGTCTAAATATGGATTTGCCAGAAAGTTGATAGCCTCTGAATTCAGACCCCAAATGACTGAAGTTAAACCTGCTTCAAGAAATGGGATCCAGTATATGTTAACAGGGGCAAAACCACAATTGCATTCCCCTTTTCTTGTTTCTTCCTCTTCTCCTCTTGGAACTGTTCTGGCTCAAAATAAATCTCAAAAAAAAGGAAGCTCTCCAGAGACAGTCATTTGGTCTGGGGAATGTAAATGTACTGTACGGTTCTGAAAAGATGTTAGTTTTTAGAAAAACAACAACAAAAACATAATGTGAAGCATTGGGCAGCTTGTGTTTTGCAGCTTTTGTTTAGAGACTGGGGTATGATACTGCCTCAAACTTTGTGGGTACTGATTTATTTAGCTGAGATCAGTCTGCATCAGAACTCTAACACAGAAGTTGCTCTTTGAAGTTGTGTGAAGAATTGCAGGGGGCTTGAATGTCTTGGCCAAGGGTTTTCCATTGCTGGTAGCGTTACGCACAGCAGCTACTTCAGGGTAATTTATCACCTATTTTTCTACAAAGTAATGGTTCTCATTTCTTTTCCCCCCAAGTGGGCCTTGGTTACTCTTCAGAAAAAGTGGTAGCTGGATATGGGAATTCAGTGATACATCCTGTCTTACACTTCATAATCCTAACTGAAAACTACTGGTATAATAAAGAAAAACATGTAAAAGAGGAACTGCAGAAATTTTGCTTTTGGAGGACACTCAATCACGTGACAGTTACTGTAGTTGTGGTTTAAAACACTTTATATGCACCCTGCTGAGTGGTGGAAGTAGGCTTTGCTACAGCTGTGCTTAGCTTTTAACCCTGGAAGATTCCTTCCAAATTAATGCTGAAGCTGTTTGTCCCTTTGGGGACTCCAGTCTGTACTCCAGTTGTCCCTGACCTTGTCCTGGCCTTATAAAACTGCACAGCTTGGTATATTCATGTGCCATATGGCTACATAAAAATACTGTCTGTCGCTCTGATCTCCAGATCTGTCACATCTCAAAATCTGGGAGTTGTAAATGCATCTTGTAGATTTGGTGTAGGAGTGGGAAACATTTACTCAAAAGGCCCGCAGGTTAGGGAGCTGGCCTCTTTTCTTTTGCATGGCAGCGTACACACCTTCTTGCAGTTAACAGCATGCTTTTCCTGCCGTGACTGGCTTTCTGAGGAGTTCAGCATCCTGTGGTGTGGTCCATGTGCTAATTTGAAAAAGCAAAAGGGAGAAAAAAAAATCTAACCACAAGTCTCATTAAATTATTTTTTACTTCAGGAGTTACTTTGTTCTAAATTGGTGATACTACAAGACTTAACTGGTACTTGCCTTGAGCATCATGGTGGAAGCATCTGCATCACTCTAGCTGAGGGCAGTGTTCTCTGCTTGCCATGAAGAGTTACTGTGCAGTGAAGTAAAAAATGTGAAGTACTGGAGACCATAATGAGATTCTGTAATCATTTGTTAAACACATTTTGATGCTATTGTTAGTATTTAGTGTTATATGAATAACTGTGATGGTACTATGAAATATATGTAGTTTATGTCCTGAAGAGCTGTATAATGGATGATGGAGAGAAAATACAGCAAGCGATGCAGTTCATGTAACTCATGTTCCTTCTGCACCCAATTTTATGTAAAATGTGCTGAATAAAGGCAATGTTAATTATATCATTTTCTTTTTTGGGTTTCATTTTGCAGCCTGAAAAGTACTGTAATGAAGGTCTCTTGTGATTCTTCTTCTCGCTAAGACACTAACTTGCCTGACACTTCTATAGTCCTCCTTTCCTTCTCCAGATGTTTCCATACTCTTTGTACACCTGTCTTTGTCCAAGTTTGCCTCCAGATCCCAAATTCTCTGAACTTGCTACCATGTTCATTATTTCTACCTTAGACTCTTCACTGTTTGGCTTCTCTGAGCAAGCAAGCGAAGCTTGGTGTACAAAATCTAGACTTCTGCTGCTATTTAGTGTTTGTGGACTCAGCATGACACACAGCTACAGGTTGGGTGCAGGGGAGAGCTACTAGTCCAGCTAGACCTTTGCCTCCAGGGGTGGTTGTCTGCCACCTAAGGACCTGCCTAGATGTCTGTCTCCTAGACTTACGCCTGGGGCAGTGACATTTACAACAGACTTCCATGCAAAGAGGAGATAGTTGCTTTTGGTTTTTGTGAAGTATAACCCTCTATTTTAATATTTTTCCTCCAGTGCTTCTAAGTTGGTTGAATTCACATGGGTCTTTAAGGGACAGTTAGGAGTACCTGGTTGCCAAATTTACAAGCTTGTACTCCAAAGCATTGAGCAATTTAAATTTGGAGAGTTCATTTGACTTGTTTTAAGTTTCAGTCATTCTGGAAATTGTACAAATTGGAAAAAAATCAGCCCAAGCAAGTGAAATCTCACAAAAAAAACTTGAAACAGTGGAAAGCAGGCCACAGGGAGCTTGGAAGGCACCCTAACATTGGTGCCACCAGTGCTGCCTAGAGTACCTGAACCTGTACTGCTACAAAAGTATCTCTAATCTTTGTAAATTGTTTCCCTCATCTTTACCCTCTTCTGTCTGTATCTTCTCCCAGCGAAAGCCAAATCCAAATGTGGTGCCACCTTCTTCCCCTGCGCTAGTGGGATCCACTGCATCATTGGCCGTTTCCGGTGCAATGGCTTCGAGGACTGTCCCGACGGCAGCGATGAGGAGAACTGCAGTAAGTGAGAGTGTGCTTGCGAGTTAGGGCAATTCTTTTTGTTTCGGCTAATTAATACTGCTTAGGAAGGAAGTATTTGTTAGCCTTTAGTTTCTGAGTCAAATATTCTCTCTGTCATTTACGACCTAGATGATCCTTGTGCTTTTCACTTTGTAAATGACAGTCTCTCTTTTTTTTTTTTTTTTTTTTTAAGGTCCAGCTCAGTCTTGTTTTGTATGTAATGCCTCTATGATACTTCAAGCCCCTTTGTAACTTTGAAATGAGATTTAAGCTGCATGTTTGCTTTGAACAGATTCTCTGTACTTAAATGTAACTCAGATTGGGCAAATATTAAGTAGGACTTAAAATTGTTTAATTTTTACTTGCCTGTTTCTTGCCATTAAAGATATGACTTATTTGTTCATCCACACATTTAGATTTCTCTGTTTATACATGTTCTGAAACCACAAAAAAGCAAATAAAGGGATATTTAGTGGAACAGGTTCTGGGAAGGAGAAGAAGGTTCTTGAAGTTAGACATGCCTGCCAGTGCGCTAGCTTGAGCTGCTGTTCAGCAGCTTGCAAGGAAGTTGCAACAGAGAGATCATCTGAAGTACTTTGACTTGGGCTAAACACCCTGCGTGTGGCTGCATATATCCCTGCTAGGCTTACAGATACAGATGGATCTATCGTAGCAGTAAGGAAAAGTTATGTTCAATCCAGCAGCTCTGTTGCTATTATCAGGAGCTGGTAAAAGCACAGGTCTGTAGGCGGAAGCTTGGAGCAAATACTTGCTCATTGTCTTGTTGGAATGCTCAGTTTTTCCTTTTAATGACATTTAAAGGTCAGGAGGAGGACAACAGACACTAGCTTTCAAAGATAACAAAAGGGACGATCTTTACAGTGATCTGTCACTGTCTGCTTCTTGGAAGACTTGCCATTCTTGTTTGTGTGCTTCACCACACGACATGAACATTTCTTAAGGTGCCATCTGTTGTTGGTCTAGAGCATCTGGTTTGGGCCCTGGGAGGACTGTGGCAAGGAGACAGCACCTCTGCAGGGCAAGTGAAGCTATGGAAAGAAGATTGAAGGCTAAGGAAATTACTTTGGGTTATGCTTAAACAAGTGAACTAGAAAGAAGCTTTGACATACGTGCTTTGAATATCCTCGAGGTGGTAGACCGACAAGTGGCAGGTCTTAACTGAAAATGCACCAGCTCATGTAGTTGGTTACGAATGGCATAATTTCCCATGAGCTCATAGTGTGTAACTCCTGTGGGACCTTACAGCTCATGGTAACATGCTGCTAATCTCCCCATTTCTCTATGCCATTTAAGAACACACTTGGTGTTTTCTAGCATTACCCAAGTGTCTAATCACTGCTTTGCTTATGTGGACGAACAACACTGTAAGTACTAAAGTAACCTGGAAAATCAACATGCTATGCAAGTGTGCAGCAGTTTCAGACCAAAGATTTTGCATGTTTGTGATAAATGTGCTTTTTGGGAGCTGGAGGAATTGAGCATTGTTGTGGTTTAATAATAAAAGTAAAAGAATATACAGAACAAGTGATGCACAGCACAATTAGACACCACCTGCTTACCGATGCCCAGCTAGTTTCCCAAGCCACGGTCCTCCTTGGCCGAGTCCTCCCAGCTTATATACTGAACATGATGGCATATGGTATCGAATATACTTTTGGCCAGTTTTGTTCAGCTCTCCTGGCTGTGCCCCCTCCCAGCTTCTTGTGCACCTCCTGCAGAAGGCTCATGCCTCCTCACTGGCAGGGCTTGGGAAGCTGAAATGTCCTTGACTTAGTTGTTGCTAAGCAGTGTTTACAATTAAAATGTTAGTGTATCACCCACTTTATTTTCATACTAAATCCAAAACACAACACAATACCAGCTACTAAGAAGAAAATTAGCTCTTATCCCAGACAAAAACAGGACAGGAGTGTTTATTATATGTACTGCAGGTTATATGCATGGCAGACTTTAAAGTTTTATGTTGTTTTTTTTAAAGACTTTTTAAAGGCAGCTCTTTAAAGAATAAAAAATAGGAAGCCAGTTCGTATTTGGGAACTGTAATCCCCTTTGTTATTATGGCAGAGAAGCACTTTGAAGCAGACAAGACATCTAAGCAGCTTTTTTAAGGTTTTCAACTGGAAAGTTGCATTCTGTTTCAGTCGCCTCATTACCAAAAACTGGCAAGAGTTCAGAGAAGAGTGCCAAAAATGATTAACAAACAGAGAGATTGATTTATGAGGAGATATTAAAAACTGCTAAATTATGCATATCTCAGCTAAGGAATGGCTACGTTGGAAGATAAGGCTATATATGCTGTATATGAAGGGTGCAAACACTGTTAAGGGAGTGATTATGTAGTTATGTATGCTGGGCTATAGCTAAGAGTAGGAAAGAGAAAACTTAAATCCAAAACACAACACAATCCTTGGCAGTGAGATACATTGAAGCTGTGATGTATACTGCTAGGACAAGTGGTGAAAACTGCCCTGCTTGAAGCTTTAGATGAAACTAGACATAGCATCTTACAGTATACTGCGGGGTTTGGTGTGGGTGAGGAGACTACCTAAATGAATCTGCTTAAATACTATTCTGGTTTTGCTTTGTGTGCAACACTGGGCCTTATGTGAAAGGATTTTCTGGGAGCTACTGTAATATACATATTCAACTCCTTCAAAACACTGAGAAGTTGAGAAATGTCAACATTGCATTGTATCAATACAAAATAGTGAGGAGAATGAGGAAGGTGGAAAAACACAGAAGCACAGGTAAATAAATCACTACCAGGCAGTTCTCAGCCAGGGTTATTTGCTTATAAAATGAAGCTTGAGCTAAACTGAGTTTGTTGTAATGGGAAGCAACAGGCAGTGTTTATGGTAGGCAGTGCTACCCTGCATATGTCTTCAGTGTGAGCAAATGCTGAGCACGGAACAGTGATCATGTGGGGTCTCTCATGAAAGTGAACAGAAGGCTTATCACAACTGTGGGTGGACCACATCTCTGCTAATTGTAATGAATCTTGCATGAATTAGAAATTTCAGCGTACTCTGTTTATAGAGTCAAGGTTGATTTGATTGCCAAGTTACTCCCACATACTCAATGAATTGACCAACTGTTGAGTTGTGACCTGTTGTCATTGATTGCTTAACGGCTATTTCACTGCCTGGGTAAGAGAATTTCTAGTGAAATATGTCACTTTCTCTTTTTGCAGCAGCAAATCCCTTGCTTTGCTCTACTGCACGATTCCACTGTAAAAATGGTCTCTGCATTGATAAAAGTTTTGTATGCGACAGTCAAAATAACTGTCAAGACAACAGTGATGAAGAAAGCTGTGAAAGCCCTCAAGGTAGGCACAGGGTTTTTATTCTATTCTGTGATATTGTACCAACTCCAATTAATGTGGAACAGGCTTAGTAGAAAATACGACTCTGTTGGCTTGCTCTGTGTTGGCTAGAGCTGTGGTTTCCTAATTCTGCAAATAAAGAGAGTGAAATGTGTGGAGTGTGTGTGCGCATACATTTCATTCTCAGTGCTCAGAGAAGACTTTTCACTTTTTTACTAATCTTTCTCAAATTAGTAAAAATGCACTTTTGCAGGAAGTGCTTATGATCTGTGATCCAGTGCTCTCTGAAGTTGCTGGGAATCCATTTAATGACTTCAATGAGAGATGGATTGGACCTAGAGGGATCAATAATAAAACTTCGGTTTGAAGTAGTTCAGCAGTCTATTTACCAGATGAGTAAATCTGTGTAAGCTTAAAGCTTTAGATCCTCACTGCTCAGATACTTTCTGGGAGACACTGCAAAACAACTCTACAGTGAAAGAATTTATTCCCACCCTTGCTTGTTTCTGTCTTTAGAGAAAAGGAAGGGGATAGGGAAGAAAATTTTTGTTTGAAAATTGTTTTGTATTGAGTGTTGTGAGAATCTCAATTTTTTTTTTTTTTACTTTTTAACTTACGCTATGTCTACATCTAGTGCTCCTCAGTTTTGTCTTCTATAACTTAGTACCATAGTATTTTGTGAAATGTGAAGCATAAATTAATGACTTGAGGTTAACAAATGATGTGTTTGTGAATCAACTGCTAAAAATGCTCATGTCTGAGTTACTAGCAAGACATCAGAGTAGGCAAAAAATGGGAGTTGAGGATATTTGCAGGAGAGATGTGATGTACTTGGCCCTACAGAAAGCAGGATGCAAAGAGAGAAAGTAGGGTATGAAGGAAGAAGAAATTAGGGAAATTGAAGGAGAATTACGTGAATATCTAGCTGCACTGACGATTTAGCCCTTTGTGGAAGAGAGAATAATTCTGAGCTTAACATGGTAATAAATGTTCTTGACAGCTCACAGGGGAAGAGGGAAAACAGACAACAGCAATGCCAATAAAATAGGGTTTATAGCAATAGTATGTGACAATCTCTTCTGTGCCATTCCTCAGCCTAACCTATGAATTGTTTCCTTTGGCTCCATGTGTAAGGGCTGAAAGGGGTCATCCTGGTAACTTGCCTGCTTGCTGGGCTACATTGCAGCCTGGGAACATAGCTCTGTTCAGATCAGAGCCTCAGAGAGGGGTGTCCGGCTGCCCCTCCCCTCTGTCTGGAGAGGGGAGGAAAGGGCTGGTGAGGGACTGGCGCGTGTGTATTGCTGCTGCACCAGTGCTGCTGCCCCTGCGCTGAGGGCTGAATTGTTTTTTACTACAGGCCTAAGGCAGCCTAATAAGATTAATGTGGGTGGTAAGATTTCTTGTTGGCGTTTGTTTTGGGTTTTTTTTTTTGGCTTCTGAAGCTTAAAGCGGCAGTGTGTTTTTCCAAGGTTGGGATGACTGCTTCCTCTGCAGATTAATTGGCTGGATTGCCTCCAGGTTGTTTGTTGTCATGACAATCTGCTTTTGGAAGTAACTGTCAGGCTCAGGAGAAGAAAAGAGCTGTATTTTATGAAGCCTTTTGTCTTTGTCTTTGGCCCTTCTGGAAATGTCAGATTAGTAAGAGGGTTAAGCAAAGTAATTCTATCTGATTCTATGCACGAAAGAGTCACAAACAGCGAAGAAGGAAGTCTCTTTCATTAAGACCAGAGCAGCAATAATTTTGGGCTTTTTTTATTAAAAAAAAAATAAAAAAAATCCAAGTACAGGGTTGGGAATGAGGAGTTCCCCAAGTAAAATGCTGGTTGTGGGGAGTGTAGGTGATTGCCTTTGCCCTTTGGCAGCTCAGAGTCTCCCTGAACTGCCATTTTGCCGTAAGTGGGCAATGCTTGTGTACCTGTCTTTCAAAGCAAGGATTAAACAGTATAATGTGCTTAACTTCCCATCTGAATGTAAATGAGGATTCCCTCTGGAGCTTGCAGCTATGGGTATGTCTGTCCTGGCTTCCAAATACACAAACTACTTTGTGTTAATTGAGAATTAGAGGCTACTGTGGACAGTCTTTCATTTCTCACAATTCTTTCTACAGCAGATCTAATTACTGTAATTACAATGAGTTTTCATGTTAACACAGTACCCAAGAATCATGGTCTTCACCCAGAGCACTCCAGTTCTAGTTCTTAGGGACAGAGCAAAGCAAATCTGTAGAGTATTATAAAATCAAGATAGAGGGTTTTCTTCCCACTAGCTATGTTACCATGTAGAATGCAGTAGCTTTAGTTCAGTGTAATTGAGTGTGGTCTGACAAATGAGACTGCCCTTGTGTGCTATTTTTCTATCTAAAAATGTGTTGATTTAGAAGTCGCTAAGCCCTGTGAACCACTGTATGATAGTGTCATTATCGCCGTTTAACAGATGGGGAAGAGGCGGCATAGACAGGCTAAATGAAATGGTTCCAGAGTGACATCCTGGCTGGTAGAAGTAGACCCGGGCTTGTCTGCTTCAGGGGGATGTCCTGAGACTTAATCAATGTTTGCAAACTGTTTTGAGATGCTGTGACAACATGTGGACTAGAAGTGTGAATTATTAATTGGTACTTTGCTCTCCTTCTGCTCTCGGGTATACTGACAAGCTTTTTAAATTAACACCTCTTCCTACTCCTCTGTGAACTTCAAAGGCCTCCTTTATCCTGCTGTCATTACTGGAAAGCTGCAGTAGCATATCAGTTTGGTTTGTGTCAGATACTCCTCCATGCATAAAGGTCCTTTCAATCAAGAAGGGTCACTCTGCAGGCTAGGAAAACAGGAATGTGACCCCTTTATTGAAAAACATATTGACCTGGCTATGACATGGAACACTTCAAAATGTGCTGTCCTTGATGAATAATAGCTTTGCTAGCATGCTGCAATTTGTGATGAGCCTGAAGCCATGGGCTTATAGAAATTAATTTCAGTCATAAGGTAGGGGTGGATTCATTTGAGGAGAGGAAGACAGAGATTTAGTTGTGAAAATGGGAGCAAGGTAAAATTTTTGAGAATAATTTCCTGCTTCCTTTCTCCTTACCACTTGTAACTGAGCATTACATATCTTACAAAGGTTTGTATGTCATGGGGAAAGTGTCAGTTTAAAAACTTAAACGATGAAAATTTAGCAGCAAGTTAAATAATTCTGCTCTAATTCCTGACAGTAATTATTTGTAGCTCTTGTAGCTGCCACAGTAAACTTCAGAGCTGTTCATTTAATCCCACCCCACCTATATTTTGGTCATCTCCATTTTCCAGCATTGAAGTATGGCTGGACATTTCCCTTAGTTTAGAATGTGGTGTATTCATCAGATTTGGGATTGGATGGAGGATATAATTGCTTCGATTGTCCACACGAGTTGCATGTATGAATTGTTCTTTCTAGGGCATTATTATAGTTTTAACACTTGCAGCAGTTGGAAATTTCTGCTCCTGGTCTATATTTAATGGATCTTAATCCAGGAAAGTTTGTATGCCTCGAGTTAGCTGACAGTGCTAATCATTCACAGCAGCTACTCTTAGTGTACTCCTCAGGCCCACCTGTCGCTGGGGGGCTTTCCTGCTCTGTGACAGGCATCCACTTAATTGGAAGGGAATTCCTTTTCCTTAATATTTTTTGAGCAACCATGATAATAATTGCTTTTTATCTAAATGTGTCTTCACAGTACTTCTTCCTTTAGTTTTTCTTCCATTTTGTACTTTTAATCTAGAAAGCTTTAACACCAACAAAAGCATACTGGATATTTTAATTCAATTTCCTTTTCCTTTCATGGCACTTCCCTTCTTTCCTTCTAAGTTTGCTAAATACATTTATTAGCTTTAACCCCATTGCCTTGGAAAGAGGGTTTTATTGCTGTGAGTCTATATTCACTCTGGTGCTGTAGAGATTGGCTCTTGGCTTCAGTAATGTTCCTACAATTCTAGCTCTGCAGTTGTTAGTAAACAGTACCATTGTGGTCACCTTAAAAACCAAATGTTTTGTAAATGTCCTGAAGTTGATTCCTACCCTGTGTTTCTACTGTGTATTTGATAATGTCCACTGTTGCACATGTGGATACCTCCTTTTTCTATTTTTGCATATTTTTCATTGAATTTGTGTTAGGATTTTGACATACCCCAGTATTCTAAAACAGATTTAGAAGCATATACAGATTTAGAAGAAGGTATCAAAGTCGCTGTTCTTTCCTCTGTGGCATGTATAAATTGCATGTATAAATAAAAATTGGCAGCATATTAAAAATGAAAAATTTGACCCTGTGTGAAACAAGTGGAATATGACTCAAAAGGTTGACTTATTAAAATTAATTTCTAAGTGATAATGTAAATTCTGTAATGATAATTTCTGCGGATTTAGGTATAGGTGAAAAGTTGGAAGGGGACTGGCTGTAATGGTAAACGCTATGTCCCATTGCTGGTGTTTGCACGATTGAATTGCAAAGCAAATGTGGGTTTTAGAACTGACAGCCAAGTGGAACAGACATACTCTAAATTTCAATGAAATACCACAAAACCTAATTTATGAAACACAAATAGCTCCCAGAACATCCCACTCTGTGTGGAGCTTGTAACCAGCCCTTTGCACGTGGCAAATTGAAATTCTGAAATTCCCAAATGCTATGGTATCACTTACACATCCCAAAGCTTTGTAGTCTGATCCTGGCTGCATATATTTCCTTTTATTGAGTCTCTCTTTGACTGATTATTGACTCAGTCTGCAAACTAAAGCTCAACTTACAATTATTGTGCATCAGCTTAGCCCAGATTCAGCTTACAGCAGGAATTTAATACTTAGAGGCAGACTGAATAGAAGCAGAAACTTAAGGAAGGATACAAATAAAATGTCACTGAATGTTTTATTAAGTGAAGGCTTTGCCTGAGCATATTTAGCTCTCTAATATCCCTGTTTTATAACACTTGCTAGATGGAAATGTTTTTGTCAGCTGTGAATTCCTTCATTCCTCTGTTCCTCCATTCCCGGATTAAGTCCAGGCTTCCTCCTCTTTCCCTTTTTTCTCTCCTCATAAGATTATTTATTTGAGAGGGTTCTTGTCAGAAAAATCAATCCATCTGCATGGAGACTAAGAGGTAAGGTGAGCTACAGTAGGCAGATGTTCCAGTAAGTTCATCTGTGCACTTACTTCAACAGCATGTGGACTCCATGTCCCTAGTGCCTCCTAGGCCAGTCTGTTTGTAAAATTGATTATTGATCACTTCATTTGAACAGCAGATAACAACACAGGCATTATTGTAGATGGTCCCAGACTCATTCAGAAGCATGGTAACTTCTGAGTGGGACAAGGAGAAGAATTCTCACCTCACTGTGCACAGAGGCTTTGCAATTGAAGTAGTGTAAAATAGATGTTGGGACCTCTGGAGAGGTCCAGGCAGCTGGTATAAGTTGCTACATCTGGTTGCTACGTGGATTGGAGTTGCTACATCTCTCAGCTCCCTCAGCTTGCGAAGATCTCAGGGTTTTGTTGCAGAACAGGCATATGTACCTGAGGAAGCATTGTCTTGTGGATCAGCATGTTGCTTCTGCAGGCACTTTGGCCTAGTATTTTGGCAGAATAATAATAGACATGCTGCCAAAATGGTAGGCTACCACTGGTGAGCAGCTCTTCTATTAAGAGCAACTATAATGTGGCAATAGACAAGCAATGACTTCAGGTCTCCAGATGGACAACAAAGTTACTTAAAAGGGTGTTTGTAGACCTGGGAGGTGTCCAGCCTCTTCACCTGATCTCCTGTTCAGCCCACCTTTGATGGCTTGAAGCTCAAAGCAGTTATCAGCAGACGATGACTTGGCTAGTATAAAAATCAGTTTTATTACCTAGGTCAAATCTTAGACAAGGTGTTGTATCACTGGGGGCTCACCATGTTTGTCAACAGCTCTAGCAGGGGAAAAAAAAAAAAGAAGAAAAAGAGGATCTGGCAGCAATGACCTTGCCCTGAAAGCAATTCTTTGAAGATAGCAAGGACAGGGAACTGACTTTGTGTCTCCAGCTCATATTATGCCTGTTCTGTAGACAGAGGTACTTGAGGGTGCTGATGGTGGCCCTCCCTCAAGGCACAGCTTATTCCCATGATGGAAGTGCTGTTCTTATAGGAGTGCCTTATTGGGCTTTTGCTTTAATCTCATGGGTTTGTTGGGTTTTGTTTGGTTGGGTTTTTTTTGGTACGTCAGCTACTTTCCTTTCAGCCAGTGGCTGATGAGTGGAGCTGGGAATGGGGGTTTTTTCTCACCTGTGCAGAAATGAAATATGAGCTCTTAACAATTGTGTCCAGATATTTTTACCTTCACTTTGTGGTATTTATGCCTAATTAACAGTTCCAGAAAAAGGTGATGACATTAATATCCAGTTTCTTTGCTTGTGCTTCAAAACTTCAAAAACAGGTGATAAAATGTGACACTAGAGGAAGACAAGTTTAAAATACAAGACATTATTTTTCCCTGTAGTTCTTGAAGCTAATTAAATTCTCTCTTGAGCTCTCATTAGTAAAAATCAATTCCTTTCAAATACATTTTTCACAAGTTTTTAACAGCACCTATGTGTTTGAAATATGCTATATGTATTTGCTTGTCATACCATGTCCTGGCTGCTGAATTGCATTAACTTTTCATAGATGTCAATGTCATTTAATTGTACAGAAGACTTCTGTTGCTGGACCATAGGTGCCAGCCCCTAGTCTTTGTGCTGTCAATGGAGGGAATCCAAATAAAAGTCACAGGTGTTAATCTTTGACTTGCTGTAAAACAATATCAGTTCCAGGTAAGGTGACTAAGTGCTTTTTCTACAGTTATTGTAGAAAAGGATCATAATGTTTGTATTTAAAATAAAACTTTAATTTTTGTTAAGGCAATTTCAGTACTGCGACAACATGGTTTTTGTTGGAAAATGGTAGTTGTTGTAGCAAATGTGTCAGGGAGGAGCCACAGCAAAGGTTTCCTGGCTTAAGTACTGAAGAGAAGCTGTTGCTAGCAGAATGGGAGTTAATTTGGCTGTCTCTTCTGTTTCTAGTCCTAACCTTCATTCACCAGACTAGCCTGTCCCAACCTGTAATTCTACTTCCAAGGCCAGCTGGGAGCTGGTCTGCATGACTCTCCTGCCAGGTCTTGGCCTATTAGCCTTGCAGTTTCAGTCAAATGGCAAACCTTATTCTTTAGCCTGATTATTAACATTAATCTTAGCTAAGTGATAATGCTTCAGTCTAAATCTAGCTTTGAGACCTGCCTGCATTAACCAGGGCAGCAAAAGTCTGAAGTTAATTTATGCTTCAGTGCCTTCGCAGATCTTGGTCTGGCATTGTCATGTCTGTAACCACAACTTGGAAATGATTTCCCAAGGTGAGCTATTGAAGAAGCTCGCTACATCCAGCAGTTTGCACAGCAACTTGCGCAGAGAACACAGGATTTTTATTCCTTGATCTTTAGGAGCTGGGCTGTTCTTTTTGTGCAATAGTAGAATTGAATAGAAGACCAGTTTTGCTGCTCAGACCTGTGTGAATAGGAGAAACAGATCCCAGCATCCTGTGTGTCAGACTTTGGGGTAGATTTTTTTGCTTTGTTTTTTCCCCCTGCAGCTGTCAGCAATAAAGTTGGAAGATACGGCTCCTAAAATGTCAGGCTGCAACTCTGTCCCCAGCTGAAACTGGTTTTGCACGTGGTTAAAATCTGTATCTTTTCACGACTTAAGTTATATCTGAGAATAATTTGTGACGTGCGAACTCTGTCAAAGCTTGTATGTGTGTTATTACTCAAATGTAAAGCCACAAGCAAAGCCAACACGACCTGGTGTGAAAGTGTCTCTATTCAGATGTTCTAGCAGATTAATACATAACCAATTATGTAATTGACCTAAAGCAGCAATTTTTTTCAGCGTAGATAGTCCCCTGGAGCAGGGTTACTAAGGTCTGTTGAAAAGTTTTACTGACATCTGCTCCACAAGAATAAGTGCAGAGACTCCAGGTCAGCCAGATGTCTCTGGAGCTACAAAATGTGCTGGTGCAATGCACTTGACTCATAGGAAGGAGAGCAGCTAGAAATGCAGAATTGCCCTCAGAAATGAAGGTAACCCCATGTGTGTGCAGCCTCGATAGGTCTGGGCAGTTTGTGTCTGTTATTTTAGGAAATCCTGGTTTAGAGTAATTCTGTTGTTGTTCTCGAAGTGGTTTCACTGTGCTGGCATAGCTACAATTTTACTCTGCCTTACAGAAAATATGATTTTGTATCATCTTATGGGAGAAATAAGGGTATGGAAAACTGAATTTGGGGGGGATACCTCACAAATGAGGTTGTATTAACATCAAAGTGTGTCTATCAGACCTCACTGTGTCTTCATGCTCACTCCTTCCAAATGTTGGTCACAGCCAGGTCAGTGGGAGCATTAACTTTCTGCAGCTGACGCAAATGGTATTTGTTTCTTTATTGCAGGTCACACTTAAGTTGCTGTACCAGTGTGTTGTGGAGCATAAATTGCTTCAGGATGATTTTTAAAACCTGAGCAAGTTGCCAGCCAGGGTTCCACAGAAGGTATTTCATACTGCTTGATCTAGAACAAGCAAATGAAACTTGATAAGCAAATGGATTACCACAGAAAAGAAAGTTTCTTGCCAGGCTTTAGATTAAGCTGAGATTCATCCTCAGCCAAGCATTTCAGTATCTGTAAATCTGTGAAGGATGAGGCTGTTGAATTCTAGCTTTCCCTTCTTTACTGCTTTTGCATTAAAACTTGTGTCCCATAGTCTGATCAACCTTCCTTAGAAAACTGAGCACCACAGCAGATTTTCTTCTGGCTGCTAAGAATTACGAAGTGGTGAGATACATCACTCCAGTCTTTAGTCTATGTGCTGTTTCCTGAGCTTGCCAAACTAGCTCATGCTCTCATCTCACATTACCAGATATTCTGTGCTAATTTGCTATAAAGGATTGTGTTAAAAACCCATATTTATGAGGGATGTTAAAAACATAAAGCGATTATATGGTTTTCAATTACATAAACATCAACATGTAATGGGAATTAGAAGCTCAGTAATTAATTTTCTGTTTATTTGTAATGTAGAGTCTATGCAAACAGTAAAACCTGGAGAACAGCAGAGGGTACAGTGTGGAGGGTACAGTGCCATAAAATGCTTTTAGTATATCTATTCCAATTCAGTTCAGATGTCAAAGTAGGTGCTGGCTTTTAAGGGATGAAGCAACCTGGTGAGTGGGAAGCATTGGGTGCAGAAGTCCTGTTCACACCTATGCCCTATTAGTTAAGCAGTGTTTCCGCTAATATGCCTGAAGGTTGGGACAATGGGGGTGCCTGCTCATGTGTCCTGAGCACAGAGATGGCAGCAGCTAGAGCTGCCTGATGCTTCCTGGTATTGGCATGGTAAATGACCTTGGGCATTTTGGGTTAATGTCTGTTATATGCCTTATCTCTATTTTGCAGTTGAAGAATACCAAACTTCTAACTTTTGAAAGCTTTATGAGGTATTATAAAGTCATTTGAAGAAAATAAATATAATGACTCACTTCTGAATATTATCTGTCACCTGAAGTGCATGAACCAGTCACTGTGGGGTCTGGGCATTGGTGCTGAGTTACATCCTCTGAGGCTTCAAAGCAGAAGCTGAAAGCTACATTTATTCTAATAGCATTATTACACCACAGTAAATGCAGTGATTACCAACTAGTTGTTAAGTGGAAGTAATTTTGAGGATCTTGTGTTTTTGTTAGGAGGTTAGGAAATGTGTTAAACTGCACTAAAGCCTCTGGGAATTAAAAACTAGCTCGTTCCATTTGTTCAACTGTTTATTCTTAGATCGTCATTTCTTTTTGCTTCCTACATGCTGAAGAGCTCACAAACACCAACCTCATTTTAGTGATGGCTGTCCAGGAAAATGCTTTTAGACTTTTTGAGACAGGTTTTTCCATGGCAAATGGTGCTCATGATTTACTGTCTATAGAAGACTCAGGACTGTCCTACAGAGCAAGTTCTAGAGCTGAGAGTTTTCTCTGAGAAAGGTTTTTCTGAATGAAAACTTGAACTATTGCATCAGTTAACTTTGAAGTCCATGGTGGCTGGAGCCTTGCTGACTGGTTTGGACTTGGCTTGAGGGAAAGGGATCATTATGTGCAATTAAATGGGAACTCTGTAAGGTATTTGGCACTGATGCTTGTAAGAACCCATAGCTGTAGGAATACTGTATGGGAAAGAGAGTGTCTTTACAGTGACTAACTTGCTGTCAAATTTAGTTTTCTTTTTTCACACTCAAGAAGCAGAAAACAATAAGCATGTGACTTCAGGAAAGCAATGCTGTGGGGGAAGTTATATCCTTCTTTAATAACTGGAAGACTGTGATCAACCAGGAAAAGGCAGATGAGAAGACCGTATGTTCTGTTCAAAAGCTATCAAATTCCAGGCTGAATTTTTGCTGTTGTTTTTGCTTGCCAAATTTGCTGGACCAGATTGGAACAGGTATGTTGGTGATAGATTAGAGAGGTTCTTCAGAGATGGGCTCAGACAACAGGGTGGCAACAGCAGGTATGAGAGGACTGAAGCAGCTGTTGCGATAAAAATGACACATGGTGACAGTGAGCAGAGCCTGGCTTACAAGTAGAGGCTGGAGATCATACATAGGAGCTTAAACCTTGCTCCTACTTTTTTTTTTTTTACCTTTTTTTTTACCTTTTTTAACCTTTTTTTTACCTTTTTTAACCTTTTTTTTAACTTTTTTTTTTTACTTTTTTTTTTAATGAAAGGATCACTTGGTCACAGTCTTGTCATTTGCTGTTGTGTGGGAGCTAGCTCGTATAATTAAGACTGAGACAGTGGTAACCTTCTGCTCTTACATACATGTCATCAGTTTTGTCATGAATCAGCTGCCAAGGTTTACATTCCACAGCCCAAATTCTTGCTCTTTCCATTGAGCTTGCAACACAAGTGTGATTGAATCACTGAGTGTTTGCAGAAGACACTGCTGGTCTCTCCCTTGTTTTCCAGACTGCCTTTTCCACCACCTCTTGATATATAAATCCCAGAGTTAATGATTAGATGGCAGCCATATGAGATCAGACTCTAGTTATGACTAATAATTGCAAGAAAATATCCAGAGAGTACCTTCATGGCCAAGCTGAATGTAATTCAAGACTCTGTATGTGAAGGAGCGGTGGCTGGAGGTGCCTGAGGAAACATGCAGAAGGGAGGTTGCGTATTGGAGAGAGATTGCAGCACAATGCCTTTCCAATATTATGGCCCGTCTGAGGTAGAAACCAAGCAACATGGAGAAATACTGTGAAATGAGTTAACTTTTGAATAATGAATTTCCCAGGAAGGTACAGGAATGCTTTTGGTCTGTGCCTTTGTTATCTGTACATCAGTAATGTGGTCAGTCTTTCCAGAAAGTCTAGTGCAAATACGGAGTAGAGAAAATATACTGAACCTGTTCCTGTGCTCTTTCATTCATCGTTTCACCCTCACAATATTGTCTACTTTTGCTTGTTGGAAAAACTCTTCAAGCAGTTTATTAAGTTTTTATTTGTAAAGAAATTAAGTCAAATTTGTGCTTCCCCTTGGTTTGTTTTTGGGCTTTTGTTGGGGTTTGTTTTTTGGTCGTTGTTATTTTTAATTGCCTTCTTTCCTGTAAGCCATCAGGGGCTTTTCCTCACTTGTTTGCTTTCTGGTTTCTTTCTCTCTTCAGTTTTTGTATCATGGTCTTTATTCACATGTTTGTTTTTGGCTTTTCTAGAGGTATCAAACAAGAGGAACTATACATTAAGCCATATTCAGATTTCATTCCACTACTTACAGTTAAAATACTCAAAAAGTTTTGTTGCCCTATTCAGCTAAATCTTTCCTACTCAATCATTGTTCTCATATCTTAGTGTCACCCTGGAGGGCAGAAGGTGCTCCAGACTTAAAGCACACAAACAAATAGGAAAAAAAAAACCAAAACCCATATGCGGGAGAAATCGTACATCTCCCTGAGAAGACTGGGTATACATTCCGTTCTGTTCCATCCAACTGTTTGAGATGGACCACATCTCTCCTCTCTGATACAAGTGCCAGACAGTGGCCCTCTACGAGAACATTGACAGTTGGCAGTATTCATACCAAGTGTGTGTTTCTTGATTATAATTTCAGCAGAGATTTAATAATGCAATTTTAATGCTGTCTGCAAATCACAATCAGGTGAGGAAAAACAGTCAATTTCTGCTCTGGTTGTGCTAAAGCTTGTTAGAGCAGGAATTTCTTTTCCGCCTGTTTTACCACATGATTTGTACTGCTTTTATTTTATGGCCTTGATTTATAGTGTATGTCACAAGTTTCTCTGATGCTGCTAGCAGTTCCCTGGCTGTGGTTTGCTAGGTGGGAGCAATCTCCTGATGCTTTTGACATGAGGTGTGTGCGGTGGCCGCAAGGCATTCTCATTGGATACTGGAACCAAGCCCTTGCAGTGGAAGGGGGGAGTCTTGAAAGAAATTACTGCATTAAACATCTGCTAGAGGAGGAAGTCTCCACAGGAACTGGGTTAATAGTCCACTTCTGGAGTGTAAGCTGGGAGCAACCATTTGGCCAGCCCCTGCCGCGCATAGCACAGGGCAGCAAACACAGCACTGCAGCAGTTGGTGTGCAGAGCAGGAGCCTACTTAAAGATGCCCGCTCTAATTAAAGGGGTGGAGGGAGAGGAAGCCTTTGCAGCTGGGTTGAGGGCAGGCTGCCACCAGCAGTTGTCTCAAAGCATTCATCACTGCTGTGAGATCTTTGAATTGTGCTTCTGAGAAAAATCTCCCCTGGGTGCCTGATGCTTTTCAACCACAAATTTTTGTCATTTGCAACAGGATGGAGTTCTCTACAGTGCTCTTCCCCAAGTTTTTCAATTGTGGGAGCTGATTGAGGAGAGAGGGGAAGGGTAAAAAAATAGACTTTTAAATTCCTTCCTTTCCAGGTGTTACAGGACTTCCTCTCCAAAACTGTTATATTACTCATATGGTAGTTGCCTCTGGAATTGCAATTGCAACATATTCTGTCTCTTCTCCTGGTAGTTAGAAGGGTCTTTTTTAGTTTTTTCCTTTTTCTCTCTTTTTTTCCATACCCTTTTCCCTTCTGCTTTTACTATGCAAAGTAGTGAGAGCACCAGGGAAATGAAGAGGGTGCTGCACACCTTTGCCCTTTTCACACTGAGAAAGGAATGTATCTCTCTCTTGTATGCTATGGCTATGTCCCAATAAGAAAGCTAGAAACTAGGATGGTGGATTTTTTCCCCAAAGTGTCTGTTTAGATACACAAGTAAGGTCAACTTTTAGTAGGTTCTATGCTTTTAGGCATCACCCTTTTTATGTAAAGTCAGTATTTTTTTTAAAGGACGTAAATAATGAAGCACCAAAGAAAGCTTGATGCAAGCAAAACTTCTCCCTGCTTGCAAGAACACCAACTTCAGCAGATATTGCACAGATTTTGTTTTCACTTCCTTCCTTATTAGAGGCTTCAAAGAGGATCTCCATTGCTTGACAATTCAGTTTGCCCCATGCAGCACCACTCTGTTGTGCTTTGTTCAGTGTAAGTTTCAAGGCCTCAGGTTGTGAGGATTTTATGACTGTTCCTGAGTGATTATTGTACCTGCAGTTATCACAAGCTTTCCTGTTCTAACTTCACCTCTGCTCTAAAGTAAAACTCTCCAAGTATTACATTCCCTACTTGGTTTCTGGGCCTCTACAAGCCTGTAGTTCAGGTCACTTATTGTGGGTACAGAATGACTCTAACTTTTACCTTTCCTTTCTGTTTTGCACGCAGAAAAAAATCTCTAGTTCTTTGATTTTGCAAATAGGGGAGTAGATTTAACTCAGCTGTTGTGGATGAAGACTGATGTTGATGTTAGAGAGCTCTGCCCTACACTGGCTGCTTCTGCTCTTTCTGCGAACTGTACAGTGAACATGCGCCTTTGCATTTAATGAACACGCCATCCTGTCTGCATTTTTTTAATGAAGATCTTGTGGACCAGTTGTTGCTGAGTCTTGCTAAATAACTCTCTTGCAAGAAGATTGTTTGTCCTGAGGTACGATCATGTAGTGCTGACCTTGTCTTCTGGCTTGTTACTTTTCCAGTGGTTAGATCAAACTGAATTCAGGCCCATTCTGTCATTAGGAACTCAGTAAACTATTGCTCTGTGGCTTCATCTTTAAACATTGACCTTTCTGTTAACATTTTGTGTGTGGTTCAGCCTGCCCTGATCTCCTTCTATCCTCTGCATTTTATCTGTTGTGGGTTCCCCCCCACCAGCCCAAGTCTCATGTGTTTGCATAGGTGCTTCATTTCAGAGGAGTACAAGAGGGATGCAGATGTTATGACTTCATTTATTTGTTATATGGTTTGGGCTTTTTTGATCTCTGGAACTCAAAACAATGATCAAATAAGGATTCTCTTTCATTTTTCTTGAGACTAGTTTCGCTCTTCTTGGATGGAAGTGACCGAGGTTGTTTCTTACAGAGTCAGTGAGTGATAAATCACATGAATCCTTCCTCGGTCCAGCTGAATTTATTACCTATTTCTCTTTTTGCTGGATCTCAATTTCTAAACCCTTCTTCTGCCCTACATAGTTTACAGTTAGTGTTTCAGGCTGAAAGCATATCTTGTGGGCCTGGGGGGAAAAGCTTGGGGGTTTTGCTTGTCCCTTGGGCAGGATCCGGTTCCTGGTGGCCAGCATGGAGATGCCCTGAGGAGCAGGGAAGGGAGCAGGCCCAGGCCCACCTCCCCAGCCCGGCCCCTCTGTGGGGCTTGGGGGCAGGCGCCCCTCTGGCGTCTGGCTGCTGTGGGTGAAAGGCAGCTCTGCTGCGGGTGCGTAACAGCATCTGTTTTCTTAGGCACTTTCAAGCTGAATGAAAATGATTTCAGGAAGCAGAAACATGTTTCACTTGCCAAGTATTGTGTGAAATGTCCAGAAAACAGATCTGGTTAGGAGCAGACCTTCCTTGGGAGGGTAGAATGAGAAGAGGAAGGTAACAGTTGTGTATGTTTTACTGCTTTGAAACAGCACCTCTTACAGCTTACCGTGTACTTAAATCTATCTGCTTATTGACTTGTTTGTTTTCATTTCAAACCTGGATGTAATTAACGTAATTTTATAAACATGACTGTATAGAAATAGGGTAATACAACTTGAGTGACCTGGTTCTTCAGAGCGTTATATATAATGCTTTCTCTGGCAGTTCCTTTTGCAGAGCAGCTTATGTGCAGCTTCAAAGTATTTATCCTGCTTAAGAACAATGTTAAGTATCTTAATTAGCTTGGAAAATATTCTAGGCTTTTTTGTGCTTTAATAAATTTTAAAGATACTTTCTGTGGTGAGACTTCAAAGCAATGTTTCTACAACTCCTTTGACTGTGCAAGTGACCTGTCATATTCTCCAGGACTGTGTAAGCTACCTACTGACATTTTTTTGCTTTCAGGACATCTCGTCAGATGAGATGAGCAGTTTGCAGATAGGCACACAAGCCAGGTTTGAAAGTGTCGAGAAGAGTTGGTGCCACATTGTCAAGCTGTTACAGGAAGAGGGAGGGAGAAGGGAAGGCATGTGCGCTTTACTGGTGTGGAACACATTGACGTACTGCATATGTCCCCCTCTTACGTGGCCTGAAGAAAAAGCATAATCTGCCCAGAGGCTGAGGTGGGCACAGGCAGTACAAGTCCCATCCAGAGCTCAGCTGGGGGTGCTGTGCCTGCCCCCTTCAGCCCTTAGTTCTCTGCACTGCTTTGTTTCATCTCTATGCAGCTGGCATGTTTCTCTTCATTAAAATCCATTGCTGGAAGAATCTGCTGGAACATCAGGCAGAAACTTCTACATCTGTAAGTGTGTAGACATCAGAAGCTGTCAGAGGGAGATCAGTGAGGTGGAAAGGGGTATCTCTTTGGCCAAAATAGTGAAGTCTGTGAGAGTCCCCTTTTACTTTCTCCCCCCATCCCAGTATGTCTTAAAATTTCCACTTGCTGCTGCTTGTTAAAAGGTATTTTCATTCTGTCATTCATTGCTCCATAGAATCACAGAATCATGGAATGGTAGGGGTTGGAAGGGAGCTCTGGAGATCATCTAGTCCAACTCCCCCTCCTGAAGCAGGTTCACCTAGAGCAGGTTGCACAGGATCCCATCCAGGCAGGTTTTGAGTATCTCCAGAGAAAGAGACTCTACAACCTCTCTGGGCAGCCTGTTCCAGTGCTTGGTCACCTTCAAAGTAAAGTAGTTTTTCCTCATGTTCAGATGGAACTTCCAGTTTGTGCCTGTTGCCCCTTGTCCTGTCACTGGGCACCACTGAAAACAGTCTGTCCTCATCCTCTTGAATCATCCTCACCTCACATTCCTTCACTGGAAAGCGCTGTACCAGTCCCCTGTCTCACCACTGTTGGTGAAAAGCCTTTCCTTTGCCCTTCAAGCAAAGAGTGCCTTGTAGTGCAGGTGGTTCTGCAGTGGCCTTCGCTGAGTCAGGTGTGCTCTGCTGAAATGGGGGAGTATGTTTGCTATTGCACAGCACAAAAAGGAGAGATTATTGCTTGTATTGGTAATTCTGAAGGCAATCTGTTCTCTACTTAATTGGGGAGAGTGCTCTGGTGTCCTCACACCAGCTGATTTGGCAGTTTCTAGTTAATCTGAAAGAGATTCTGCCTATTGAACAGTGTGTCTCAGTGACATGAGAAGCTTTGGGCTTTTCTGTGTGGCCCTGCGAGCTTGGCGATTCAGTGTCACCCTTCCCCGGGGCAGTTTTCTGCCACTGTTGGTAAATGGCCTGTGGGTAAAACCACTGTTTGGATGATATGATTTTTGTTCTGTTGGTGGAGAAGCGGTAGTGGGAAAAGTGGAAAAGTAGATGTAAGTGGGAGATGTGACCCTTTACCACCTTGCAGTCTTAGAGAGGGGAGGGAGGGGGCTGTTCTGTGACAGGAAAGCGTGAGTGAGGAACATCTGCAAGCTGCGAGTGAATGCATTTTCAGAAGAGAGTGTCAACCTGTCTTTTCCCTCTTGATTTTATGCTGTGTCTTAGCCATATGTTCTGTCAGCCCTGGAGAAAGTTGCTGCCTTTTCTTGTTTCACGTGCTTAGGTAAGGTTACATAAGGTTACAATCATTCCTCACAAGGATGAAACTCCTGCTTGTTGTCATTTAAAAGCATTTACTATTACAAATTACAGTGCCACCTCTGCTCTGCCCAAGTGTGCTTTAAACGAAGCATGGATTTGGTTCATTGAGGGAGAGCTGTCACCGCAGCAGGAGTTCTTAGTGTTAACATGTGTTCCTCAGGAGAGAGTGAACTTCTCACTCTACAGAGTCACCATCAGTTCATACAATTTATCACTGCATCTTTTGCCATGTTGCATATAAACATAGATTTTTAAAATGCTTCATGTAGGCTTCCAGAGCTAAGGTCATTCAGTTTGTGGTGTTAGGTGCATCCTACCTTCAGTTTTTCCTTGCAGACTAGCGAAAGCCAAATTAATTACAACAGCTTGCTTGGAAGAGACGTGTTCAGAGAAGTCCAGAAGGCAAAATGGGAGTCCTAAGAGCTCGCACAGAGAAACTGCTTTGCTGTCCTTGAACACTTAGTGATGTGGTGTGGTGATATTTCTTCTGTTTCTAGGTACCTTTCCAGAGGAATTGCATTGAGGGTAATGGGGCACAGACTAAGCTAAATTGTAATTTGAGTCCTGTGAAAAATGCCAAATAAACTGCAAATCAGGTATTGTAACTTGAAATACAGGACTGTACTTTGGTCAGGACCTTGTGTTTTCATCTGAGATGAAGCCTTGAATATTGCATAATCTTCTAGCGTGGTAGTGTGGCAGTGTTCCTGGTAAAAGTGGGCATTTAACTTGCTGAATTTCTATTTCTCCTGTTTGCAGTAGCTTTTTTCTTCCCTTTCTTCCTCTTTTCACACTGTCACAGGCATCTCGGGAAACTCATTCACCCTAATCCTGTGTTTGATTCATGAGACCCAGTCAGGTAATAGGTTGAGAATAAATTGCTGTAGTAATTGCATTCATAAACACCACTTTAAGAAATCTGTTCATGATATTTGATTACTTGACACAAAGCTTTCAAAACATTAAAACAGTTTAAAAATAATTACTTGGCTAAAGCAATAAAGTTCTGTGGATATATATCATTCTTCTATAACCCTCTATTTTTCTTCCCTTTTCAGAAAATGGACAAGAAGCTTGTATTAAAAAGTAATTAAATGTGCAACCCAAGCAAGACACAGAAAATTAAAAATTTAATGCTAATGCAGTTTTTTCATTTTGCAGATGATTGTTGCCCACTCGCATGCAAGTATGCACATCATTAGCATTGACAAAGAGTTGACTGTTAACTTTGAAATTCTTGGTTTACAGGAGTTTATCTCACAATCTCATTATATAAATATGTTTCTTTAACTTGAGCAGTTGCCATGAGATTAATAAGTGTCTGTCTAGAGCGCTGCATGGGATGCATCCTGCGAAAGCTGGGCAGAACTATCTGTTCTTTTGAAAGAGAGTCATGTTGCTTTGATTTATAATTAATCTTTAAGACTCTAAAACATCTTGACAGTATAAAGCACACAAATCCGACTGTCTGATAGTGGTTGCCAGATGAGACAGTGTCCCACATTGCATTGTATGCATCACACTGAGGCTCAGTGGATTACTGCTGTGTAATTGCTGGCTTTCCTAAAGAAAACATACGTGTTGTGTGAGGCCATGCTCCTGTTGAAAATGTGTACAATGGAGTATGCTTTACTCCATGTTTTTAAGAACAAGCACTTATGGCTATCTGGTTAAAAAAAAAGTATTGGATCCCTAATTTTGTCTAACACAACACATGATGCTTCTGGAGGCCCAATGTATTTGTTGTTGATTACATGTATCATCCATTGTGAGGGGAAGGAGAAAATCCCATGGAACACCCCACTTCCTGAAGCTCTCCTGGCTGGAGGGTGGCTCTGGGAGTTCCCATGTCAGGTAGTTCACCTGCCAAAAAAGTAGGAGAGAAGCCTCGTTAAAATCTACTTTGTGGGTGGTAGTTGTGTACAGACAGGAGCTGGTGGGGACAGGTTATGGGCATGGGAGGATTTATTTGCACTGGGAGAACTGTGTACTTCTATGAAGCTGCAATGTATGGGACATGGTGCCAAAATTACCTTTTGTGAACACTGTCAAATGCTTTTTGAAATAATGTATGCAAATTTGTCCCCTCCTGTGAAAATAAATTCCTTCTAGCTTTTCATAGTGGGGAATAGATTGAGTAGACAGATGGTTCAAGATCATACTTCAAAGCACATTAGTTAACATGTCTGTAGCCTTAAAAGGTTGTTTGTTAGTCCATTAATTCTGACTTTGAAGCTTGCAATGGTTGATGTGTTATTTTACTAATCTTGTCCTTTTTAAAATAAAACAACACTGCTCAGGATGGGAGGTGAGGTTCACTTGTTAAATAGATAATTTTATGTTTAGCAAAGAACTTTCCTTTGCAGGTCTATGTTATGCCAACATAGAGAGTGGGGCTTCTTAGCACTACTAGACTTGTAGCTTGATTGTTGCAGAATATTTAATAAGCAATATATGTAGCTAGAGGTGAGTGATTTTATTTTATTTTATTTTTTTTTAATATGGAAATCTGTTCACTTTTCTGTGGCTTTAGGCTTAGAGTAACTTGATGATTACACACTATAATCTCTGCAGTGTCTTTATGGTGCGGTCTGATTTGAACACTACTCTGCTAGTCCCAATCATACAGTAGATCCTTCCACTAATGCTTCACCTTCCTTCATCCTCACACCAGCAAGGTAAATGAGTTGCATTTTGTTGTCCTAGTCTTTGTGGCCAGATAGTAATGGAACTATAACAGACATCCCACCAATGGCCATCTCACTGTCAGGAGAGACTTGCTAGCTGCAACATGAGTGTTCAGTGGTAACACCTCCCTTGTGCAATGAGCACAACGTTGCGTTCCAAGGATCAGCAGATCCAGAGCATCTCTACTGGTGGTGGTTTCATTTTCCATGATCTGATTCATGCCTATGCAACTCACCACTGTGAGTTTTAAACATTTTTTTTCCTCCTGGTCCAATGCAGAAATTGCTTTAAAAGCTGAACTAATGTTTGGAATATTTCCTGTGTTTTGCCCCAGAGCTGTGGATGTGCCTGTTTCATCATATTTTTATGACTTGAATATGGGCCACTTCAGACACTTTCCAGTATAAAATTTGAGCTAGATCTTTCTCAAGATGAAACTTTAAAATGAGAAACTTCACACTTGAATGTCAGAGTTGTGTATAATTTGCTATGATGACAACCTCATGGCCTCTGTCACAGAAAAGTGAAATGTCTTGAGCTGTTACTGAGTAAGCTCGTCTTTTCAACAGCTTCTGTGCTCCCGTAGCATAGATAAAGAAATCTGCTCTGGGTTGTGTTGCAGCTGAGCTTTTCTGCTGTGTTACAGTCACTCTGTGGGGAATTATCAACCATTCATATATTTGTGCCATGCCAGGGTTATGCTAGTTATATTTGTAGTTTCTGTTTTGCTATTAATGGTATTGTGTAAATGCTGAGTTTGGTTTGTGTTTAAAATTATTAGAGCGAAGGGAAGATAATTCTTCTCTGGTCTACATATAGAAAGCTCTGGAATAATATGTTTGATTTCCTATCAGAATAATTTGCCGTCGCCTCTGTCACTCCAGAAAATAATGTTTTCCCTTCTGGTTCCAATTACTGTAATTAGATGCATTCAGAGCATTCTGTTTCTGTCTATTAACATGTAATCATGTGATTGATTCTTGCATGCCAAGTAGATACTTTTTCCAAAGGAAATACGTATTTTACATGAGTTTTCAGACCAGCTATGTAAATTGAGTGCTTGTGAGAGGCCTGTGACATGCAGCTTGAATGCTAGTCTTAGAAATTTCAGTCCTCTGCACTTCCCCCTCGTGTTCCTCCATAGTTTTCTGCTACTTTAATTGTTGGTTCCCCTACTGCAATGCTTAGTCAGAGCATTCAAAGCACTGGCTGTTTAACTTGCCAAGAGGCGATGTTTCTATATCATGTGGATTTTTTTATTGATTAGGATTTAGTGGAAGGCTGACTTGCCTTTATGAATGGATCGCTTGTGACAAGGAAAGTTGCTGACGAAGGATATTTTTAGACATTGTTAATGATCCAGAGAATGTACTGTCAAATATTTTCTTTTCAGTCTTTTTTCTTTTTTTTTTTTTTTCTTTGGCATCACATCAGATTAACATTTAGGTGGTTGTGTCTACGTCCCTTGGCACTGTGAATTCTTTGCATACTTTGGGATAACTGTCCATGCAAACCCTGTGGCTCTGATTATTTCTGTACCTCCTGTTTCTTTTGTTCCCTGATGGAAGGGGATAATATTGCCTCTGAACTATAGTAGAATTTTTAAAAGTAGCCAGTAGCTGTAAAAACAAACAAACCTAAACCATCCATACAACAAACTCCTTGTTTTCAGCCCCAGACAATTAATACCCACGGAAAAGGCATGGATGATTAATATTGTCTTCTTTCAAACTGCCTTGTGCTAGAGTATAGGACTGGTTTGAGACCACAATTCCAGAATGATTAATTCTGGGAATGCGTGCTGTTGTATCTGCCAGTGGTACAGATTTGACCAATATTTTTGTTGTTAGTCATGACATTAGGTTTAGGTCAGATGAAGGAGGACAGATCATGCCTATCCAGGTAAAGTCTTCAGACACAGTAACTTGTTTTTAATAAATTTTCTATCCCAAACTAGCACTTTGCATAATGTGGCCCAGGTATTTTTGATTTCAGATTACAGTCTGTGGCCCCAAGACTTGTGCTGGGGATACAGTGGCTTAACAGAATGCACCTAATCTAGGAAGGATATTGAAGCCCCATAGGTGAGCAGATATTCACTGCCTGTTTCATTTACTACTATCCTGAGCTGAAATAGACCACCTAACCTGTTTATCACCTCTGGGAGAGGGGTCAGGATCCTCATTTTGCTGTACAGTGGTGTTACCATAAGTTGGTATCACACAGGTCGTGAGGTTAAGCTGGTATTTGTACATGACATTGCTGTCATGCCCATACCTTGGACAACATCTCTCAGTATTTATTAATGATCACACCCAATCTATGGGGAGGACAACTTTCTCCTGCTCTTTCACATCCCTTTTTTTTTTTTGCCTTCAGGCTGGTTACAACAGCTTTTGAGAATTTTAAATACCCATCCCAAGGGTATTCCCAAGGATGTTCAAGCCATTGTGCTCTTATTGCTATGTCTCCTGAATGTGTTCCAGGTGTTGTTTAGGGTTACCAAAAATTGTTCTGAGAATACCACCCACAGATCTGCCCCAAGGCTTGGATAGTCATGGGTGGCATTGCATGTGGGAGAATATGGGCAGGTATCTAGGGAACTTTGCACCTCCAATGGTTTGGAACTGCGCTCCCAAAGAACTGCAGGACCCTGATAAAGTGATAGAATATTTGAAAGGAAAATGCTGTGGTTATTCCGAAGAGGCACAACTTACCGCACTGTGCTGGGCCCTGGCCAGTACCTACCAAACACTGCTTGATATTAGGCAGCACTCTCAAGGGGAAGAGAGGGAAAACGGAGTGACAGGCACTGTTGCTACTCAAACCCTGGCAACAGGCACTGTGGCTGCTCAAACCCCAGCGACAGGCACTGCAGCTGAACCAAAAAAAAAAAGCACATGCCAGCATCAGTTGCTCCTACACAGAAGAAGAAATACACAAAAAAATCAGTTTACTTAGTAAGGGATGATGATGAGCCAGGACCATCACAAGAACAGGAGGAAGGGGCAGAACCAGAAGTAATTACCCCATCTCTGTCCCTGAGTAAACTGTGAGACGTGAAAAGATTTCAGCCACCATCTAAGTGAGCAACTTGTCACCTGGCTGCTCCAATGCTGGAATAATGGGGCCCATGGCCTGGAATTAGAGGGTAGGGAAGCCAAGCAGCTGGGATCCCTGTCTAGGGAAGGGGATGTTGACAAGGCGATTGGGAAAAAGACACAAGCCCTCAGCCTCTGGAGGTGACTTCTTTCAAGCATGCAGGAAATGTATCCCTTTAGTGAAGATGTTGTATGCCATTTAGGCAAGCGAACCACCATGGGGAGAGGTATCAATTACTTGAGGGAATTGGCCATATGGGAGATGGTTTATTATGACCCGGACAACGTGCAGTTACCCATGAACCCTAATGAAGTCCAATGTACCTGACCCATGTGGCAGAAGTTTGTACAGAGGACACCATCATTGCATGCCAACTCACTGGCAGTAGTGGACAGGAAAGGTGAATAAGCACCAACAGTGGATGAAGTGGCTGGCTGACTCTGGCAATACAAAGAAAATCTCTCATCCTTGTCTCGGCTGTGGAGAAACTGTCCTGGGAGTTCCAGCAGCTCAAAGAGAATACGTCGTATTCTTCACCTGTTTGGACCAGTATCTCAGCTATTAGGAGTAAGTGTTCCCCTGCTCGAGAGAGGGGACATAGAGGGTAAACACCACAAGGCATCCTGTGGTTTTACCTGTGTGACCATGGAGAGGACATGAGAAAGTGGGGTGGAAAACCTACCCTGACCGAAGAGGAATGAGTGCGTGAGTTGCAAGGAAAAACAATCACAAAAGAGGATTCTTCCAGGAAAAATGTCACTCCAGCTTCCAGTGGGCAGTTCCCCAGACAGAGTGGAAGGCTTCCTTGTACATATGATCCTCTGGAAGGGGCTTGTAAGTAATTTTTGCAAGAAGCAAGTAATGAATATGATAAGCAGGATTAGAGGGGCCCTGCCTCCAGCCAGGTGGAGGAGAGGGACAACTGGGTTTATTGGATTGTGTGGATTTGAGTATAAGGCTCTAGTGGACACCTATTCACAGTGTACCTTAATGCCATCAAGCTATGAAGGGGTGGAACTCCTCTGTATTTCTGGAGTGACAGGGGGATCCCAACAACTAACTGTACTGGAGGCTGAAGTAAGTCTAACTGGGAATGAGTGGCAAAAGCACCCCATTGTGACTGGGTCAGAGGCTCCGTGCATCCTGGGCATAGACTACCTCCGGAGAGGGTATTTCAAGGACCCAAAAGGGTACCGGTGGGCTTTTGGTATAGCTGCCTTGGAGACAGAGAAATTTGAACAGTTGTCTACTTTGCCCAGTCTCTTAGATAACCCTTCTGTTGTAGGTTGCTGAGGGTCAAAGAACAACAGGTGCCAATTGTTACCACAAAAGTACACCAGAGCCAATATGTCACCAACCAAGACTCCCTGATTCCCATCCATAAGCTGATTCATTGACTGAAGAGCCAAGGAGCGATCAGCAGAACTCGTTCACCCTTTAACAGTCCCACATGGCCAGTGCGAAAGTGAGAGTGGACACACACTAGACTATCATGGCCTGAACGAGTTCATGCTGCCACTGAGTGCTGCTGTGCCAGACATGCTGGAACTTCAACACGAACTGGAGTCAAAGGCAGGCAAGCAGTATGCCACAATTGATATTGCAAATGTGTTTTTCTCAATCCCTTTGGCGGCAGAGTGCAGGCCACGGTTTGCTTTCACTTGGAGAAGCATCTAGTACACCTGTAACCAACTGCCCCAGGGGTGGAAACACAGCCGTACCATTTGCCATGGACTGGTCCAGAATGCACTGGAACAGAATGAAGCTTCAGAGCACCTACGATACACTGATGACATTATTGTATGGGACAACACAGGAGAAGTCATCTCTGAGAAAGGGAAGAAAATAGTCCAAATCCTTCAGAAAGCTGGTTTCACCATAAAACAAAGCAAGGTCAAGGGCCCTGCACAGGAGATCTAGTTTGAAGGAATACAATGGCAAGATGGGTGTTGTCAGATCCCAAAGGATGCGATCAGCAAAATAGCAGCTATAGCTCTACCAACTAGCAAAAAGGAAACACAGGCTTTCTTAGGTATTGTGAGTTTCTGGCAAATGCATATTCCAAATTACAGTCTGACTGTAAGCCCTCCCTATCAGGTGCCCCAGAAGAAGAGTGATTTCAAA
>VXBL01010107.1:303163-350075 GCA_013400195.1 Aramus guarauna | reverse complement strand
GGTGCTTGAATATCGACCAGCTCTTTCGGGCCCTCTTGCCTCTTAGAGCCCTAACCCATGGGATTTTCCCAAGCAGGTCTTTGAAAAGGCCAGTTAGCTCTCCTGAAGCCCAGGGTTGTAATTCTACTTACTGCCCTGCTCCTTCCATGCAGGATCCTCAATTCCACCATCTCATGGTCACTGCAGACAATCTTTACATCCTCGACCAGTGCTGCTTTGTTCATTAGTACAAGGTCTAGCAGCACCTCTCTCCTCACGGGCTCCTCTACCACCTGTGTCAAAAAGTTATCATCAATGCTCTGCAGGAACCTCCTGGACTGTGCATGCCTGGCTGTGTTGCCTTTCCAGCAAATATCAGGGTGGATGAAGTCCCTCACGAGGACCAGGGCCTGTGATTGTAAAGCTACTTCCAGCTGTCTGTAGAAGGCCTCATTGACTTCCTCAACATCTTCTAGCCTAGACTTGTGCTACTTTGTAGACCAAAAATAAGCTTTTTCAAGGTTCCATTGGCACCAGTCTACTACATTAATCAATATTTCAAAATCTCTGTGCTCTAATCTGCAATAGCAAGAGGTGCTAGATATGAACTACAGTCCTTCTTGTATCTTTTTGGCCACCTTCAAACATAAATTGTATGCTTGCAAAGGAGATAAACAGTAAATTTAAAGATATCTGAAAAATGGAAGGTATACAATATTTAGCAAAAAACTGCATTTCCTTCGGTCAGAACAATTAGCACACTCACTCAGTGGAATACAAAGCACCCTGACTCACTTTCTAAATGCAATTACCAGTTAACTGTTCACAGCTTTGTAATGACAGTTTATTAAAATAAATCCCAAAGAAAGCTATTGCAGTGAAACAAGAACCCAGCCTCAAAACAGCAATTCTGAATACAGTGAGATCATTCTGAACATTTGCAAAAACTTGTGTTACTCCACTACATAGTTTGCTCCCATGAGCACATTAAAATCACTGAAAATACAGCTTAAATTTTGCAGCAATGAACGATTTCCAAGTTCTGTATTTTAGAACAGCATTAAAGCACTGCTTTTGCTGCTGGGACAATTGGCAGTTATTTTCATTAGGTAACTAATGAGAGTAATTGTGGATTAAAATTCAATGCTGCAGTAGATGTAAATAATGGTCTTTTTCCAGGCTCCTGGATTTTGCTGTTAATTACTGAAAGTGCTTGAGTTAATCACAGAAATACCGTGTAAACCCAGAGAGTGCCTTAGTCCTGTTAACAGAGATGAGCCAGGGCCAGTTCGACGACAGAAACTTACCGCAGGCTCCAGGCCCAGACTAGTGAAGTATCCACGATGCGTTTCCGCTATGCTACCATCCTTTTCTAATTTAATGGGAATATTTTGATGCTGTTGTGAAAAATATCCTCTGCTTAACTGTAGCGGCAGCAGTATTTTCCTCAGTCTGAGATGCCAAGGGTCGCCCCGTTCACAGGAGCCGCTGAGAGGCCGGACAGCGTCGCTCCCGCCTCCCGCGACGGTCCGTGCCCCGCCTGGGGTCAGACTGGGCTGGGCGAGTGTGCCCTCGCAGCGTTTTGAAGCTCGGGGAGAGTCAGACCTGGCGTTACCGGTGACAGCCACCGGGCCTCGCCTCGTGCTCTCCCGCAAGGGGACGTCACGCCCCGGGCCGCCGGTGAGCGCTGCACCTTCTCCCCGGAACGATCGTTCCGCGGCCCGGGCGGCAGCGGGGACCGATCGGCTGCNCGGCGCAGTGGAACGGCCGGGCCTGACGGCAGGCGCGGGTGGAGTGCGAGTCCGGTTCCCTTCAGCTTTTCCGGTCGCCGGCAGCCCGCCTGGGGCCGGTCCCTCCTATAGCCCCTTGGCCCACCTTGCGGCACCGTAACCGGGCTTCCTCTGAGGCGGGAGTAGCGCCTCCCCGGCTGGGGCCGGCAGCGTTCGGTGTAGGCGAGAGCCCGGCCGCCGTTGTGCTCCGCAGCGGCAGAGCGAAGCCGCGGAGATGGATGACGAACCCGAACGCACTAAGCGCTGGGAAGGAGGCTACGAAAGAACCTGGTAGGCTTTCCTTTTCCCTCTTCACCTTACTGGTGAAAGACGAGGGGGGGAGAAAACCCCTCCCCTCTGCTCAATAACAGTCTGTTTTGCGTAGGGAAATTCTTAAAGAAGATGAATCCGGATCGCTGAAGGCGACCGTCGAGGACATTCTTTTCAAGGCAAAGAGGAAAAGGTAGTGTGTGTTGCCACAGGCCTGCTGGTAGTACTGATTTGGTCAGTTATGAGGACTTAGTAATTTTGAAACTGGGCCGGCTATGTTGAGTAAGCGTGTTGGCATGCCTGTGATATATTTTTGTGTCCTTACCCCTTCAGAGCTCCAGATGCGGGCATGCTTCTGGCGTGGTGCCTATTAATTGTGCCAGAAAACATTTTAAAATTTATCTTTAATCTTAAGAGTGAATGTATACGGGCTAGGTACCCCAGGTGTATTGTAGCTAAAGAGATGAGGTCTTGGTCTGGTGAAACACAGTGCAATGCATGGCAATTGCAATTTGCACTGTTCAGAAAAAATCCTACATTTTTTTAATATAGAAATCTTGCTTCAAGCTGGGTTTTGCTATTATGGCACCAGATTCATGTTTCAAATTGTCAGAAGAATTGCTACATAGAATCTAGATTTGTTTTATTTCAGATTATGTTAAAGGATTCAAATTTGGCTAAAATTTTAAAGTTCCATTAAACCTTGAAGTAAAAAGTAGGTTTTGTTTGTTTTCTGAGAGGCATGAAATCTGTTCATAATTAAATTGTGGTTTTTTCAGTGTAAATAAGTGTCTGTGGTTTGTTATTGCCTCATATTTGCCAGAAGTCTAATTTTGGATTTGTTCTGGACTTTTGTTTTAGGAAGTATTCATTCATTTGCACCTTACTTAAATCCTTTTGTGGGTTTTTTTTTAGACTCTGTGAACACCATGGACAAGTTCGACTTGGAATGGTATGTTAATGTCTGAACCCTTGTTTGTCCTGAGTCCAAAACTACTTGAATAGAGGTGGTATGCTTAATCTGAAATGCACTTTTGATGGCTTAATGTGCTTGAGACCAAGACTTGCATTTTCCAGCAAACCTTTTGTTTTTTTTTTAAACATTCTTTGTTCATTGGCAATACAGGATGTGAAGCACAAGTATTCAGAGGTGGAGGTTTGGTGTGTTCGCTGTATTGGGGCATATTTTGCAACAGCAGTCAGATCACACACGCTTGCACTGCTGATTTATCTCCATGTGAAAAATGGGCAAAATTTAAATGAGTTGTAAATAACAACATTATACAATGCTGAGCTCTTCACATGAAGAGATGAAGGTGAAGACTGAATATTTTGTAGCTTGTTGTAAGAGGAAAAGAACAGTGTGTGTTTTNCATTTTGAAGGAAAAGTGGAAAAAACGCATTACTTTTTCAGTTGCTGTTGATTCCGTAGCTCAGTATACTGGATTTTCCATGTTTGAGAGAGGAAATGTTTAAGTAAATGAAATAATGAACAGTTCACTTAAATATCTGTTCTGTAAGTGATGATCACTTATGGCGATAATGCAGATGCGTCACCTTTACGTGGTTGTTGATGGATCAAGAACTATGGAGGACCAAGATTTAAAACCGAACAGACTTACTTGCACTTTGAAGGTATTTCTGTACTTAAAAGTTCTCTCTGATTAATCCACAGTTTCTGTAAACCAGTTCCATTTTGTATTTAAAAGAATAGCAGTCTCCTGTGACTAGATTACTTTTATAGTCTCATCTCTCCTCTCATCCCAGCTTTTTTTCCCTGGTTTCTAGTTGCTAGTCTGTAATTTTCCTGGTTTTTTGAATAGTAAATCTGTGTGACATTAGCTTGCCTTGCATGAACGCTTCTTTGCAGTGAAAACACTTTGTAAGGACATATTGTAGAAAGACACATTATGAAAAGTATGTGGAAATTAAGCTGAAGTGTTACCCATAATGAGGGACATAAGAAGAACAAACATGCTTTCATTATACATCTAGAAATTTTTTTTTCCTACAGTTGTGTTTTCATGAATTCTGGTTTGAACAGAAGTTAGACAGGAGCTGGATTGCTACTTCAATAGAAGTATTCACACTAGACTGTGAAGGACTTGAACATTTTGTACTATATGATCTTCTCTAATAACACTAAGCATTGAAATGCTGGGGTTTGATGATTCTGTATGGATTAGTGCTTTTTGGTGTATCTTAAAACTCCATTAGAACCAGTAGTAATCTAGAACTTTAAGAGGTGAAGTGAATAAAATGTGTGGCTAGGTTCTGAAATTTACTTTGCAGTGGTAACATAGAAGAAGGAGAAGGATGGAAGTGCTAGGGTGAAAGGAGAATGGAAGGGAAAGGCTCATTCCCTCTTTTTTTTTTTTTTTCCTAACTTTTTTCTTTCAAGTGGTACTGGATGTTTTGCAGGTATCACCTACTTAATACATATGGAGTAAAATTTTATTTATTTTTTAACAGTCTTAACTTTTTTTTTTTTTACAGTTATTGGAATATTTTGTTGAAGAGTACTTTGACCAAAATCCTGTTAGTCAGGTATGTATAAACATGCAAGAAACAAGTAACTGAAAACTACTTAAAAAGTTAGTTGTAACACTGTCTAGTAAACTGTTTTCAATTGATGTGTTCCTTCCCTTCCGTTCCTCATCCGTCTGGTGAAATTCTTGTTTCTGCCTGAACTAATGAAAATATGAACCCATCTATTCCCTTTTTCCTAAACAAATTCTAACGCAGAAGACTTGCTTATATATTTTGGGGGTTTTGAGGTATTTAGAATTTTAGAAGATTTATTTTAGTACCTTGTGGCAAAAGCACAGGAGGTGCAGGAATGTATGTTAACTGAGGCGTGGTGTTGTGCTGCTGTTGTTACTTAACTATACAAGTTTTCTTGTAAGTGCAATTCTGATTCATAAATGAGTATTAGGCAAAATATAGGAAAAATGTAAATCAACTTATTTTTAAACTTGCTAAGAAAAGGTTTGCCTTTTTTTTTTTTTTTCCCCCTTCTCCAGATTGGCTTAATTGTAACCAAGAGTAAAAGAGCTGAAAAAATGACAGAACTTTCAGGTAGGAAGGGAGTTTGTTTTGGTTTTGTTGTTTTGTTTTTTTTTTAAATTGGAGATTTATTTTAATCTCTTGCATTGGTGTAATCTATCTGGATGACACAGCTGAAATTGCAGTAGTGTTAACATCATATTTATAATTTAAAAGAGAAGGTATTGCAAGTTACCACAAACCAGTCTTTATTTTCATCTGTTTTGATCTAGGATTATAATTGTGTGTTTGCTTGTGATCAAGTCTTATCCAAGTTGCAGCTAAAATATGTTGTGTTTCCTCTATCATTAATTTCTCACCCTATTTGTTAATTTTGTGTTTTATGACATCTGTGTGTTCTGTGAGATCTGATCAGATGTTAAGAAGCAAAGTTTCTTGGGTTCCTGCCTTTTGTTGGTAGCCATCCATGTGGCTGCAGAGATGAAGTCTTTTTTTCTCTTTATTCACCTGTAAAACTGGAGCAGTTTTATTGAGGAATTTGAGGATCAATCAACCCTTGAACAGTACTTTGACCATAACAGAGGAAACTAAAGTCTGTTTCTGCTGAAACACTTTGCGAGTCACTTCACACTCATGTTAAGTGCTTAATGATACACAACAGTGATTTTATTATTTTTGACCTCTTTCTGTTAATATCTTGTTTTATTTTTTTTCTACATTCTGATCAAGAGGTAGGTCAGTTTCTAAGGTGAAACATAGAGTTACAAGTCACAGTTTTAAAAAACTGTTGTTGTATAAGTACATGTTATTAAATACATAGTTTAAATATTTCAATTATTTTAACTTGTGGGTTTAGGTGAATTGTTTTTTCACTTACAGGTAACTCAAAAAAGCATGTAACCGCTCTGAAGAAAGCAGTGGATATGAACTGCACTGGAGAGCCATCTCTATACAATTCCCTAAATTTGGCCATGCAGACTTTAAAGTTAGTACATACATGTAGTGTTTTTTTGGTTTCCTTGTTTTCCATAATCAGCATAATGCTGATTGTGAATATTTGGAGAGGCAGAGACAGTATTTTTTTTATAAGTAGCATCTTGCATCATATTCACCTGAGTTTTTACAAGACAGCTTTATCTCCTCTTAAATACAAACTGTTAACGAAATTAAATATGCTAATAGTGCAGAAGTTCATTTTCTAACACAAGAAGCTTCTTTTAGAGGTGTGCTACTTAGAAAAATCACCAATATTTTAAAAGGAAGTAAATTATTTTATGTTGTTTATTAATAGGGTGGTGAAAGACTCTGCAATTATTTTTTTACTAGAGGGCTGAGGAACAAGAGAGGGCAGAGTTACAGGTTAATAATAGTAAGAGAACAGGAAAAGAAACAGCATTCAATCACAATAATCTGATGGGAGTTTTGGCATACTTTGAGAGGTAAATTTTTGGGTAGGATAGATTTAAACTTTTTTGCTATGTGAGGTATTGAGATAGCATAAACATTTGTGGAAGACCATTTACACAACTAATTATAACTAGAAACACTGACAGAACAAAGATAGTAGTCAATGTCATAAAAATTAGTTGAATGACTGGTTGGGAGAGCATTTTCCATTAAGAATTAAAAGACAGTAGCTAAAAGTAATGGATTTACACCTATAAACTGGTTAGAGGTTTTTATTTTAAGAAGTCAGGAAGACTTACTGCAGTATACTAGTTTCAAGGTGAATTTTACCTGTGAGAGTACAGATAAGGCGCAGGGATAACTTAAGCATTAGAGTAAACAATCAGACAGCAGCTACACAATCAAATACTGTATTTTAGATACTGGAAAAGTTTGGCTTTTGGCAGGCGAAATTCTGATGCTCAGAGAAGGATCTTACCACAGTCTTTTATAATTTGTAGGGAATTTCATATCATATAGTCTTCTTACTTTAGTACATTAAAGTCTTTGAAAATGTTAGCATACAAGTAGCTCAGTGTACAGAAGTAAATTAACTGTATACTTTCTTTAGGCACATGCCAGGACATACGAGCAGAGAGGTTTTGGTAGTCTTCAGCAGTCTGACAACATGTGATCCAGCCAACATCTATGATCTAATTAAGGTACAGAAGTGAAGTTTGAACATCCAACCTATTCCACTAAAAACAGACAGTTGCAGTGTCATTGCCAACTAATTTTCATTTAAACTTTGAACCTTTTTACTGTTTTATGTTCTGCATATGAATTTGACTATGCTTTCTTTTTCCATTTGAAGTGTTTAAAAGCAGTTAAGATCAGAGTATCTGTCATCGGTCTAAGTGCTGAAGTTCGAGTTTGTACAGTACTTGCCCGAGAAACTGGTGGTATGTATTTGAAGTTCGGTAGTTATACTACTAATACAAGTTTAAAATTTAAAATAAGTAACTAACATGTCATATATTCATTAATGCATTTTGATATTTAAGGATTAACATTCTGTTGTGCTGGCAGAAAATTTAAGGTTTTCCCAAATCTACAAAATACACAGTACTTAGTGAAATTATTATCATATGGTAACTGCATCTCTAGACAGAAGAAATACATATATTTTAAAACCTAGTGTTCCACATCTAAAGCTGTGTGATGTGGAACTTAATGCAACATGTTGCATTACTACAGTGGTAACTCTTGCAATATCATTACTATAGCATAATGATGGAGAAAAAGCTATGCGCCTTCATACCTAATTAAACATTCTGGTGGTGTTAATTTTAAAACATCATTTTCAGTAGCATTAATAGGACTGGTTTTTAGGAACAGGGTTGGCTAAATTATTTTCTTTACTTGTTTTCTGTCATTTGGAGAATATGTTTGTCTTTCTTATCTGCTCATAATCTGAGAGTAAAGCATTTCTTTTTTCATGACAGGAACATACCACGTTATTTTAGATGAAAGTCATTATAAGGAACTGCTGATGCATCATGTTAGTCCTCCACCCGCCAGTTCAAGTTCTGAGTGCTCCCTTATTCGAATGGGTAAGATATGGTTTTGTTAAAGTCCTAGCAGAAGATGTGCAAATCTTGCATTTTTCTTTCTTTGCATCTTCTGTGCAAATCTATGCTTCCAAACAGTTGGAAACATAATAAAGACATTGCACAATTGTGGTTTTTTATTTTAACTTTTATTGTTCCAAATAGATACCAATTTTCTTGATGTCACTCCTGCAAAGTAGTCACCTTTTAAATAAAATTAAGAATTAAAACAAAGATGACAAATTACTTAACTGCAATTAGAAACAATAAAGTGGAGTGATACTGCTTGTACAATAATTGGTGTAAATGTAGTACTTAGAAATGAAGGATGAAAAACTATTTTGTTTCTCCCTCTGTTTTTGTTTTTTGTTTTTTTTTTCCAGCAGAAGGCAACTATTATAAGCTTAATTGCCTGTAAGAGCCATCTGTTTGGCCACAGTGTTAGGAGCACTGTTGTGGTGTTCTTTCAACAAATGGATTAGGTACCTTTTTTTCTCCTGATGTATTTCTTAATAAATTTAAGTGTGGAGTTAAACCAGAATAGGAACCTTAATGCCACAATTTAGAGCATTGATTTCTCACTTTCATCCCCCCTTTTTCACAGATAAAATGTGTGTATTTTTATGCATAGATTTAAATACTGAAGAGATTTGCCTTTTATAGGTAAAGCCTGACCAGTTGTCAGAAAAATTAACTGCCCATTTGACATGAGCTATAAAAAATAAGTAGTAGAAAGAATGGTATCTGTTACAGCCTTCATTAAGTGCTATAGTATCATCTGTCATATATCTGCACTTGGAAGGTGAATGTATACTTGATGTCTCCATATAAAAAATATTTTCCCCTTAATTAGAAACCATCATTCAAGTGAATGTAGTGCTTTTTCTGCTTTTCTGCCATTGCACATAATTTTCTTCTTGGTGTTCTTCAAAAATGGAGTTCCAGTGAGCTTCAGTTAATATGAAGTCTATGGAAAGATTTTTTTTCAGCTGGGGGGAAAATACAGTGAAGGATTCATTGGTGGGTGTAGGTAGACCTTTATGAAGAATTTGGTACCTATTAAGAGTGTATTACTTCTCTTCTCCTGTAATAACAAACAAACAAAGATACAGGCCTTAATGTTTAGAATAATCTTTGAACTTCTCCATTGAAGTAAACTGAAAGATTACTTGCATGTTTAAAATTGATAATATGGGATGTTTTTCTCTTAAGGTTTTCCTCAGCATACTATTGCTTCTGCAGCCGATCAAGAGGCAAAGCCTTCCTTTAGCATGGCGTAAGTAGAGTTGATTAGAATTCAATGAGCTGATGAGAATTCAATGATAAGTAGTCAATATTTAGAAAATCTGCTTTTCAGTGAAAATATTACAAAATAACATAAAAAAATAGTAATGTCTTGTGACTTCTCACTAGAAATTTTATTTCCATTTGCACATCTAGTATGTGCCCATGTTACCTCTGTTAAATACCCCTTTTAAAATTTACATTTAAATTTTTTTGAAGGTAGTAAATGGCTTTTAGTTGTGTTGGTGCAGTGATTAGAACTCAAGGGTGCTACAAGGTATTAAAGTAACTGCTACCGGTTTTACTTGCATTTCTTGATTCAAGTATTTTTATCACTGTAAAGATAATGATGAGGATGAAGGGTATCATCTGGAGTAAATATTATCTGTTTGCTAATGTGACTTTAAAGAGAAGTTTAAATAGATGCCTCATTTGATTAGTGTGCCAGTGCTCTTCTCAATGAAAGGAATCATAGTTTTCAGGGATGATAGAGAACTCTGAATTTTCAGAAGGAAACAGTGTCTGCTGTTTGAAAGAATAGGTACTAATCTGCATCTTAAAGTCAATACAGAATATTTGTGTGTATGTAAGTAGAAATACTAATGCCATTATCTTTCATAATTTTTTTAAAGAAATATTGGCTTCTTTATGTGGGAAAATTTGGTCTTTTTCTGTTTCTGTAGGAAAATGTGGTTACTGATATCTCACCCTATCAGTTGCTTCCTGACACTTCCAAACACATGGAACTGTTACATGGAAGCTACTGAAGCTCTTAAAACTATGTTGTGAGATCTATGTAGTATTTGTAGGTATGTAGTAGCATGGTGTTATCTCTTAGGTATTACATTGTCTATCTCTACTTTAGGCAATTGGAAAACAGCAGTGAGCCGGGTCTTACACTAGGTGGATATTTCTGTCCCCAGTGCAGAGCCAAATACTGTGAACTTCCTGTGGAATGCAAAGTCTGTGGTGAGTAGCAAGAAAAGATGAGCAGATGGATTATCTGTTAGTGGTAAGAGAGTTAAAGGGTAGAAAAATCCAACTATACTTAGGAATTACAAGCCAGCTCTGCTTTAAGACGCTGCAATCCTATGTTCTGGATTGTCAGCTTTGTACAAGGGACTTTCAGGACTATCCCTGTAACAGTACAGCTGTATCATTTTCCCTAGTATAATGTTATAAACTAAAAGCCCTAAAGCAAAGGCAGGGGAAGAAGGGTGATTCACATACAAATGGTAATAATTTCCTCAAGAATCCCAATTTAACAGGCACGCCAATGTGTCAGACTCCTCAATGCAAGGCCATGAAGATAAAGAGTGCTTTGGAGTAAAAGGACAGAAGTACCCTCTCGCCTCTGGACAAAAGGTTTTAGAATTGAACCCAAGGGCAAGCTGCACAGTGACACGTGAAATCTGTAAATGGCAGCCCTTCAGTCTGGCAAATGTTAATGGTCTGTGCAACCAATGGTTCCTTCCCCCCTACCCTCTAATGAGGGTGAGAGGGATGACTAGCATTTTTTACAGTATTAATATTGTGTGAGCAACAGCTGTCCTTCTGTTAGCTTCTACAGGCGTATGACTAAAACGTGATAGGTATTAAGATGTGTGTTTTTGCCAGGAGGATGAAATAATTCTAGTTTGGGGTCACCTTGTCCTAGCTTCATGTACAGATTTTCATATCAGCGTGAGTTTCTTTTCAGCAAGCTAATAATGTAACTGGAGGAATCATATGTGTCAGCAACAGATTCTCCATAGCTGCAGCTGTCACCAGAACAAGAGCTCGGAAGTTTACACTGCATGTGAGTGAGCAAGGAAGAAGTTAATGCCAGCCCATGCCCCAGCTAACGCTAGCCTGTTGTGATGGCTTAACTCCAGCCAACAGCTAAGGCCCACACAGCCACTCACTCACTTGCCCCTGGTGGAATGGGGGAGAGAATCTGAAGAGTAAAAGTGAGAAAACTTGTGGGTAGAGTTAAAGACAGTTTAACAGGTAATGCAAAAGACACGCACAAGCCAAGCAAAGTAAGGAATTCATTCCCCACTTCCCATGGGCAGGCAGGTGTTCAGCCATATCCAGGAAAGCAGGGCTTCATCACATGTAATGGTCACTTGGGAAGACAGGTGATAACTGGTGATTTGAAACAGCAGAACCATTGTTGCCGAACAGTAGTTGTGCATTTACATTTAATCAGAAGACTCATTTTATGGTTGCATTTTGTTTATGGCATGAGGACAAGAAACTTGCTAACTTTACAACTGTGCATCATAAATGTAAAGAGACTGAGTTAAACCTTTTCGTTAGAAGTTTGGGCAATTTTCTTGCTCTTTATATTTGGAGCTAATTCTGAAAAGAATTACAGGTTTGGGCTATGGAAGCTAGCAAACAATTTTATGATTTTTAATACTTAAAAGCTCTGAACCACTGAGTAATTTAAAAATCTTTTTTCCTTTTTGCTTTGTTTAATACAGAAAAGATTTTCAGTAAGTCCTCTCTTGTAATAATTTTGATGTCTGTCTTTATTTGCAGGTCTTACGTTAGTGTCTGCACCTCACCTGGCCCGGTCTTACCATCACTTGTTTCCTTTGGATGCCTTTCAGGAAGTTCCCCTGGAAGAGTATAAGGGGGAACGGTATGCAAATCATATTTGTGATAATGAGTGTACTTGTAGACCCTGCAATTTTTTTGTCACGAAAGTAAGAATAGCTGGCAGCAGCTGCTTTGCTGCTGGTGATACTGTTGAATTTTTGGGCAGGTTGGGGCACCTCTGACAATAAGAAATATTTGTAGTTCCCATTAACAGTTACCCTGTGCGTTCAGTTGACTAGCTGAAATAATTGCCATAAATTGTTACTATGTATGAGATGGTTTTTAAACACTATTTTACACAATCCTGATTCTTTTCAGGTAAAATACACAATTTTGCTTTTAGGTATTGTCAAGGCTGCCAGGGAGAAATGAAAGATCAAAATGTAAGTATGTTGAACTGCGTTGGAATTTGCATTGAGGGATATCAGAAGTAAAGGTGATCCTTCAGTATAGTCTTTTAAAGACCAGAAAAATATTTATGACAGTTTATCTCATGGTTAACTAGAGTTCTCTGTCATGCCTTTTAGACTGCAAAGTCTACAAAAGGGTGCAAAGGGATTTACGTGAAGTTGCATAAATAAGCTTCCACTCTTAGCCATTTAGAAGCATCTACAGTGACTGAAGCTCAGCCTTTTGGACATACTCACTATTAGAAACTTTAATTCAGTTGGGTTTCTGTGATGGGAGCAATATATTTAGTCTATTTACACTCTCTTGATGACACAACTGTTGCCCTACTGTAGTGCTATCATGGTGATAATTTTTTTCTGATTTGACTTCTTTTTCTGTCTTTTCCACACAGGTTTACATATGTAAAGTGTGTCAGAATGCATTTTGTGTGGAATGCGATTTGTTTGTTCATGATTCCCTGCACTGCTGTCCTGGCTGTATTCACAAGCACCCTGCTCTTGTATCTGTATGATGTCATCTCTTTTCAGAAATTGACATATCTATGCTGTTCTTGCATAAACCTATTTTGTTTATTCAGCACAGCTTTCACTGAGGCATCTCAGAACAAGAAGAACCTAGGTGATTACAGAAGGATGAACACTGGCTTCAGAGCAAATTTTAACTTTTACCTGATGTATTAATGATTTTATTCCTGTTAATATATTACTGAATTATCTGTATCTGATTTATTTTCTTTGTCCTTATGTGAAAAGCTCTGGCTTTTCCAGAACGTTATTGTAACATGTATATTTGTAAATGTGAAAGTGATAAAACTGGTTTGTATGATAATATGGGGATTCATCTTTGTTTTGTTATTTGTTCAGAAAAGAAGCCCTGAAAATATATTTTATATATCAGTTGTTATAAGCTCTTGGTTTTGGTGGATGGTCGAATTTTATATATCAAAATATTTTTTGGTAAGAATTTAACAAAGATGGTTTTGAGCAATTAATTGGGGCGCATTTCAAATATTAATTTCAAGCATTGTGGCTATTCACCTTGGCCTTCAGTAAGGCAACTCAAATACAGCTGTTCTAAATGTGCTGAAAACACATTTTAGGTTTTAATGGTACAGTTCATAACTAGTTGCATTCTATTACTGCTGTGTCAGTAGTTGTGTGGTTTGTTTCACTTTCTTGTAGGAGTGTAAGGTTACTGAAAGGCAATGAATTTGCAAAGGTGTAGACCTGAGTTTATACACGCTGTTGTTTGATGGTCAAAGTATGGAAGACAGTGATGCTATTTTGATTCTGAGGCTAGAATGAATTGCCAGAACTGCAAGTCATCTTCTCTCCTTGGCTAAACCCTGAAAGCAAAAGACAGTGAGGTGGGGAGAGAAGGGGAAGCATATGTTCTTATCTGAACATGGAAGAATGGGAACTGAGACAAATGCAAGACGCTCTTTGCCACTTTACAGTGTCTGTACAATTTGAACTTGTGAGAATGTTCCATGCTGTACCTCAGTAAGTGGAGGTTGTGATGGTGCAGTGTATAAAGTAGTACACTACATCTGGTTTTCTAATGTCATCTTGTGATGTTTGTAACACATCCAGAATAACTCGGTTGCTGATGTATCTGACTTTATTTTTAACATTGTGATTTATCTGTCAGATTAGGAACAGCAATAATCTAACCTACCACTGAATCTTAAAAGTGCAAACAAACAAAAAAAAGCAAACCTCTATCCTGAGTTAGTTCGCTGCTTTTCACGCTCGCCACATACAAACAGTACATGCTGTTTTCAGAGGCAGTTTTCATTTCAAGTACTTTAAATATGCAAATTTTCAATTGTTAACATAGCTCCTGTGCTTTTTCTGCTATTTATGCCTGCAGGTGGCTAGAATGCAGCAATTCTACTGTGTTGGCAGAAAAATGACTGTTTCAGCATCTGTGTTTCATTTTGTGCTGAGTCAATCTCTATAAACCCTTTGTGCTATCAGGTGATTGCAGTGTCTGTTACTGTAAGGATGTCCTAAAAACTAGTAGAAAAAGGACTTGTTCATGGATTTTGGTGTGGTCTAGTAGACCGTTCCAAACCAAAGGAATGCCCTAAGAATCTGGCTTTTAGGTATATAACATACTAGGAAGTAGAAGCTGTGTAGAGGTTCTGGCTATATACTTCCTTATCTGCTGGTGGTCTGAATAATAATTTGGCTTGTACTTTTCCACCCTTCTCACTGGATGTGCAAACTAGGTCCTGAAATACTGCTATCAGGGCAACATTTCTCTGATGTATAAAGTATTTCAGCTGTGGCCTTTCTATTTAAAGCAGTATGGAGGAAGTGCTTCCTTGATCTGTAGTCTGACTGGGATTCACTGGATCTTGAGTCTCCTTTGCTAGGGGGAAGCTACAACCTGCTTAATTCTTGTTCTTGTATTTTCGAGATCTGCCAGAAGATTAGTCACTCGGTCACATTATTAGCAGGCCTGTGAGAAATGCTTACACTTCCTGAAGATGTTGCATAATACAGTTTGGACATAAAGGGTTGAGGGAAGAGACAAAAAAGCAAAAACATGCTGTGGTGGGGTTGAGGACACAATTGTGGCAAGAAGTTTGAGGCTGAAAGGCACAGTGAGACTAGAGAGCTCACTGTCGTGTGGAGTGAAGGGATTTTGGAAAGGTGAGTGCCTTTGCTTTACTGTGCACTTTATATTTTCCGTACATGAATAAAAGTTACCATCCATATTAATGGTTGTAATATTTTCCAATACTGGAAATGCTGAAAATATATAAATTAAAATATGAGTAAAAGAAATGCCTGGGTTTACTTCTGTGTAACAACTGCAACTCTGGAAGAACCAACATGGTATCCTGGTCTACTTCATGCAATAGGAGAAACAGTTTTAATTCTAGATTGTGATTTAGTTTATGGATGAAAAAAATACCATAAAGTACTAACTTTGAAGCATTACTGGATTATGCAGACTCCTAGCTGAAGAAATGAGAGTAGATGAATTCTGTTGTAAAAGTCATCATGTTTGAATAAGAATCACATTTCCATATTTAGGAAAAAGTGTGGTACCCATAGTGCAATTTATGAAAGTAGTTTTTCAAAATGTAATAGGACTTGAAGACTTTTACAACATTTGCAACACTTTTTGCGTTGGGATTTGAAAGATCTTAGATTGTTTAGCATGCATTTTCCTCCGAGAGGAGAATGAGATTTTTATAACCAATGTAAAAGAGTAAAAACAACAGATTGGAGATTCTGGATTTAGAATAATTTTCTTAAGGATGAATTTGTTTGGTAAGTGTTGTGAATCTCTTAAGATCCTTCAATAATTTGAGGAAATAAAGCTCTTTGGAGACATGTGGGAGCAGAATTTAACCATATGGAGTTGAACTGTAGATAATGTTTGCTGCGTTCTGAACCATCACATAGCAAAATATTTCCTATGGTCATCTTACCACAGTACTAATACCAACAAAATGTTATTACAAGACAATAATTTGAGAAACCTAGTGTAGATACCTAACGTTAAATAAAATTACTTTATTAGAAGTGTTGATGGTATGAGTTTGGCAATGAAGTTTATTGCAGAATTAATTCTGTTTTGAGATGATGAAATCTTAGTTCCTTTTCATGCAATTCCTGCTAGCCACTACCTATATTGAACAGAGTGGAAATTTTAAAGTTCTACAATAAAACAATTGCTTCTTTGATACTTTTTTTTTTTTCTACTTCTCCCTTTTTCCCATCTTCCATTTGGCATTGTATGTTTTGCCACCCCAGGGTTTTTTTTGTCATTTAAGGAGAAATTCAAAGTGTGCTAGCAACATTCACTTGTGGCTTTGAGATGGAAGAATTGAGATGATGGAGGCGTGTTGGTTTACCAAGGCCATTCTGGGTTTTCAAGCTACAAGATGAAGCTCTTAGGATCTGCCACTGATCTGTGTCATCTCACTCAACTGTCACCTGTTTATGTCTCTTCTTTCCCTCTATTTTGGTTGTAAAGGCTTCAGGATACCCGTGTTGTTGTGGTCAATCACAGCAGAAATCTCAATTTGGCAACTCAGATTTATAATAGACTTGTTTATATGAACTCTCCAGTTACTAAGAGGAGATAAGGTAAGCTGAAATCAAGTGTTTATAAGCCATGGAAACCATGTTATTAAAGTAACAGAGATGATAACTATTATCTAAAAGATACAGGTAATATAATTTGGTAGTATTCCTTGGTTTTTTAGAAAATGTCTGCCAAAGAGGACCCTACAGTGGAGACAAGCAACAATGAAATACATGAGCTGAATCCTTCTGCATTGCAAGCTCTTTTCCCGCATGCAGCCTTTGATTTTCACAAGTTTACCAAAGACATGGAGGCAGAATTCCAAGAATTCCGTGAACAGCTGCAGAACAGTTACAACCCTACAATGAGAAACGAACACAACAGATTAAAGTCCTTCTTGTCCTATACATCTCATTCATCATGGTCTTTGACAGAAATGGCAGCTGCTGGGTTTTATCACACACTTGTTAAATCCAGCGTGCAGTGTTTTTGCTGTGGATTAGTTTTATTTACCACGAAGGTTAGATGTACCCCATATGAACAGCACAAGAAATTTCGTCCTACTTGTGAATTTGTCCTGGGCAAAGAGGTGGGTAATATTTCAAAGTACGACGTACGTGTTCAGAAGTTGGAGAACCCAGCAGAGCACGCCTACAGGTACAGTGAGGAGGACGCGAGGCTGCAGTCCTTTGATGGGTGGCCATTCTATGCCAGAGGAACAAAGCCCGACTCGCTTTCCAGAGCTGGGTTTTTCTTTACAGGTAATTCAAAGCAATGTTTGGAGAGATTTCTGTTTTGATTTATAAAATGGTGTGAGTCTAGTTACAATACTTGAATGGGCATAATGTTTTTTTTTCATGCCACTCATCATTTTGTAATGTATTGTATCCCCCATAAATGCTTGCTTTCCCAGGCTGAAGAACATATGCACCTCAACTGTTCCTCATGCAGAAGGTGTCCCACGTTTTTTATCATCCTTTTTGCTGCTCTCTGCACCTTTTCCTGTTCTAATACAGTATTATTTTGAGTTGGGGTGATCTCAATCACATGCACTGTTTAAGATGTGAATTAATCATGGGTGTGTACAGTGGCATAATTGTACTTTTTACTGCTTATTTGTCTGTAACAGATGCCAGGTTTAGAAATCTGGTGTCTTTTCCTCTCCCCCAAAAGGTGCAGAGTGCTTTTTAGAGATTGGCATTATGTTTTCCCCATTCAGCCATAACCTATTGCATAATTACTTAGATTTTGGATCCACCTTCACTGTATGGCCTCCCCTGGTTTAGACAATGGGAATCTCCCTGAATTCTTCTGCAGTGGCCATGAACGCAAATATTGCAGAGCACGTCACTTCAAGTCCTCTGCAATTGCATTTTCCCCTTTGAATGGTTCTTTTACGGCCTGGTTGGCTCTACCGGCTCTTTTCACTGGTCTTTTTGTTCCTGCTATCTGGAAGAAGGTTTTGATTCCTTTAGCTTGTTACTCTTGGACTTTTGTGTTTTTTTTTCTAGCCTGCCTGATTTTATTTTCACACTTCATCTGCCAGAGCTTTTGAATCTTCTATTTTCTTTGTTAAAAGCTTCAGCTTTTTGAGTGATACCTTCTTAATTCTTGTAATTTGATTTTTTTTTATTTTTTTTTTCTCCTAGCAGTGATACTCATTTCCTGTAACTTTTCATAAGTCTTTTCTAACAAATAGCACATACTGGTGTTGCACTTCCAGTAAAACATCTTTCAGGAAACTCAAATGCCTGTAAAAGAGTTGGGGGTGGGGGGAGGGTGAGGGGGTGGGTGTTTTGTATTGGTTGGTTGGTTTTATTTAGTCAGACATTTCAGCTTCCTTGCCCTTACACAGTTCCTGTTGTTGAAGTTTAACACGAGCCTTAGTAGGTTCCCTGTTTCTGTGGAGGGTGTTGCATCACGTAAATTACCGTCATGGTTACACAGTGACACTTCCACTAAAAGACTTGGAGCTGTTCTCAGTGTATTTCTCAATAGCAAGTCACATCGCCTTGTAGACTTGCTAACCAGCTGCCCCATGAGATTATGCTTGATGGCCTCTGAAAAAAGTCGTCTCTACTTTGCATCTCACGTGCTGTCCACTTGGGGAATAACTGGAGTCACTGGGTACAATTCTATTTCTTGCCCAGTGTCTCTCCATTTCTTTGAGTATTATGTTACTCAGTTTTGTCGTACTGGTTGGTCGGCCGGCAATACAGACCGTGAATGGTATTATTGCAATAGAGACCTGAAATTCCAGTCTGTAGAAAATCTTTGCTCTTTGTTGGTTAGTTTGATTTTGTTCTAAGATATCATTAAGGTCTGATATTCTATTTCCTTCTAGCACTGTTTACTCAGTTTTCCCTGAACATTTTGTATACTGGCGTTGCAGCATTTGACTGACCTGTCTGTCTTCCACGTTTATGCTATCAGTATGGTAACTTTGGGACAGAAATTCTAGTTCTCCCATCTTATTCCATTGGTTTCTAGAATTATTTATTTACTTAACTTTTACAAATAAACTGACTAGCTAGAATGCAAAATTTAAAAAAAAAGAAAAAAAAAGAAAAACAACAACAATAAAACAAAACCAACCAAACAAAAAAACAGAAAAGACAAGTTTATTTATCAAGCCTGTACAATTTCTCAGATATCTCTGGAGTTTTATTTGGATGGAAAGATCTACCTTGTATTTTCACTCTTGGATCNTTTTTTTTATTATTATTTTTTTTTTTTTTATCTCAGCAGCAATGCTGGAAAGCAAACAAAAAATCCCACATTTTTGTCTTCCGGGTTGTTATATTCAGACAGTTGATTTAACCAGATCTTTATTTCTGAGAACTGAACACTATAATTTTGCTATCCCTAACTTTGTAATTATTCTGTATATATTGTTTTATTGGTTTACATACTTTCTAGAGATCTCCCATGGACTTTTCATTGAGGAAAAGCCAGCTGATTATTCTCACTATATTGCATGAGAAATGCTAATTGCAACAAAAATTTTGTCTTTGTTTCTGTTGTGAAAAATCTTGAGTATGCACTTCTTAACTGAAACGCTGCCTGCAGAATATAAATTGGAATAAATGCTTAGGAATAGTGTTTTGGGCTTTTTCAATAGGTGTGAATTCCTTCGAAGTAAGAAGTCAAGTGAGGAAATTAAAAAGTACATTGAAACCTACAGTGGATTTGTTGGAGTGGTGGTAATCTTGTAATCTATTTCAATCTTCCTTTATCGTGGAATACACCTCAAGAAGGCATCATCCAGGACTTGAAGATAGGCAAATTAGGCCTTGACCTTGATTTCCCCCCTCTCCCTCCTAAAAAAAAGTAAAAACCCCAACAACCCAAAAGCTGTATATAATTGCATATGTAATTAACACTAGGCAGAATTTGTTTCATGTAGGTTTATTTTGATGTGCACATCCAAGCTGCTCGCCTAGGCAGTACCTAGGAAGTCCACTGATGAACAGCAACATACCTCTAATTGGCATTTATCCTACTTGAAGGCAGACAGATGGATTAACTCCCCATGGCACTTACATATTATTAGGAAAATTATTGTAGATGAGTATGCTAAACTAAGCATGGCTGGAGTCAGGTTTGGTGAATTTTACCCTGCCAGCTCTTCTTGTATGCCTTTATCTTTGTTTGGGGGACTTGCTTTCATCAGAAAAAAAAATACAATATATGTGAGATGTTTCATGATTAAAACCCCTGTGCCTCAAAAATCTCAAAACTTCTGGAAGCTAAACCTATTAGCTGATGTAAGATAACAGGACTGCAAGTATCACTTGGAAAACACCATCTCAGATGTCTTAAGAGCATCAGTGCTATCCCTCTTTCTTTAGAGTCTGAGGAGAGCCATTTCTTCTCATTAATAGCAACTTGTCATTAGTCAATTCTGTTTCAGAAAATTTGTTCTCTCAAACTGAAAGCATTAAAATGTTGATACTTAGTACTAGCCCTGTTAATATATTATGGTCATTTCTTTCATTTAGCTGAAGAGTGAAATAAAAATAGAATGCATAATAGAAATAAGTATTAATTTTTAATTTTCTGCTTAGGGGAGGCATTTCACAGCTTCCTTTATGAAGGAGAATTTATCTACTGCAACAGGTAAAGAATAGAGTGTAGTGACTGTTAGCTTTTAATTAGAAAATAATGCCTTCATATTCTTATTGTACATTGCCATTAACAACGAAAGCTGCTCCAGACTGTTGCTTTGTTTGTTGTTTCTTACTGAAGCAAGATTACATGTATGAAAGATTATTTGTTCTGTATTTGTTTGTTCTTTATAGAATCTAAACATGAAACATGCTGCTTAGGTAGATACATCTCACTTGTATCTGCTGTGTAAGAGAGAGGTGAAAAATAAATGAAATCTGAAGGCTTTGAAAGAAAACTAGAGATTTTCATCTGTCCTATAAATCCAGAACACACATTTATTGTGTCTGAAAGATACGATTCTGCAGTTGTGTTTTTGCTTTGCTGTAAGCCTGAGTTATTTGCAATCTAGTTCTGTTCTTGCTTTGGAGAATCTGCTGGCAGGTTAAAGCTTTCCTGATAAATATCTTTGGTTGCAAAGGTGATCTCGTCTTGAACATCTTTGAGGATGAAGGCGTTCGACTGGACTCTTTTAAGACTTGGCCAGCAGAAGCCCATGTTGAAGCCACTGCTCTTGCTAAAGCCGGGTTTTTCTATACAGGTTTGAACCAAGTTTGTTAGCTATTTAAACACAGGACAAGTCAAAGATCCACTTTCCAATGTAGGTGGGACAGTGCTTCAGGATAATCCTGGTACCTAATTAAAATCTTGCTTTAGCTTTCAGTAAGGAGAGTACTGCAGCTGCAAAATCAGAATAGCTTTTGCAAAAGCTGAAGCAAGTGAATCAGCATGGAATGACCCTGCCTGAGGTGAAAGCCATGGCAAACAGTTGCAAGGAGGATATGTTTTTAGAAAGGAGAAAGCATTTATCTGGGCATTCGTATATTCATTTGTCTGGTGTTACTAAAAGGACAATAATGGCACATCTCTCAATTCTGTGATTTTCCTTGATTTAATTTTTATTATTCATGATTTAAAAAGCATGTAATTCCAGTAACAGATAGAAGTCACAGAAGTAAACTCATGAAACAAGTGTATTGTTGCAGTTTTTTTACTATTGGCATGTTAGTAAGGAAAAAAAAAATCATGTGCATGACCATTTTTGAGGTGTGTAATTTCTTGCTTGCAGGAGAAGGTGATAGGGTACAGTGCTTCAACTGTGCAGGTTGCTTAAAGGACTGGGAAGAAGGTGAAGATCCAGTGAAAGAACATGCAAAATGGTTCCCTGAGTGAGTGACTGAGTATCTTAAGATAATTTCCTGCCGTGTGATAAAAGTTGCCATACCCTTTTGCTATTTTTTTCTAATACTACTTTAAATGTATATAAAAGTACATTTCTTGACTTTATAGGTGCATGGTGCTTCTGCAAAAACTCTATTTTTTTAATTAATGTTTAAATATAGAAATTCAGCAAAAGTTTAAAAAAAAAAAAAGAAAAAAAGAATGTTTGTGAAATAGTTCCATCCTTCTGCCAAATGTAAGTAATTGAAGAAACGCATTGCACTAACTGCTCTGTCTCTTGAAAATATCATTCTAGTTCCAAGTGCTTGGAAGTACTTGGAAAATCACTGGAAGAGCAACCAGAGAGCCCATCGGCATCACAATCTGCACAGGTTTGCATTAGTCTGCAGTATTTCCTGTTAGCGAAACAGTATTCATGCTTTGCAATTTTAAGTGATAGTTCCAGTTACAGGGAGCTTCTGTGCGTGTGTGTGCAGAACGAGCAGCAACGGCGGCTTATTGCAGTTCTTCACCCCAGCCAGCCTTTCGCATGCACTGCACGTCAGAGGTAGCTGAACGTGTAGGCCAGTGCGATCTGTGTCGGCGTGGCGCAGGCAGCGGCAGCTCCCCTCTGCCTCTGTAAAGGTGTTTCTGAGCCCTGTGGCTCAGGTACTTGCGGTGTTCAAACACGTATCCCCAAAGAGCGGCTGCCTGCCTGCCGGCATTGACCTGAGTTGTCTCTTCAGGGCAGCTACTGGCAATCAGCTTTTCAGTAATTAACAGCAATCAACCTTTGCTGGCAAATTGTAATGTGCACAACAGCCCCAAGGCCCCTGGGCTGCTCTGTCCATAGCAATGTACCCCAGTTTGGGGTGCTGGGCACGGCCATGGGAACCGCAGGACTGTCGAGGGGCCACTGCAGAGGCTGGTAGGAGGAAGAAAGCTGAGTCCAAATTTGTGGGACTGCAGAGAGGCTAGTGGAGGGGGTTTGTGCAGCACGTGTTATCACACGAGATCTCACAGCTCCTCTCTTGGCTCGGTTTGTTCAGCCATTGTGAGGACAGACAAAACAGGGAAGTACAAAGCAATTCTTCACTGGGTAACTCATGCTAAAGACAGACGGGATGTTACGAGCTCTGAGGCTGAGCATTGGCAAGCTCACCACCCTGCTCAGGCAAACGAAGGGTCTCTGCTGGGCAGGCACATGGCAGAGTCCTCCGGCCATCAGCCGCCCTGTCTCTCCCTCTGCCTGTAGCGGTATCTTCCCTGCACCTCTGCAGGCTGTCTCACGGTTTTCTGTTGGATGTCTGCATCAAGGTTATGCATCTGTGTCATACCAGAGCTGGGCTTCATATCCTTAGTAGACAGGCAGCAAAACCCTGGGATGGAAGAAGCTTTCGGGGAGAGAGAGAGAGATGAATATAACGAGGCATATGGCTGAGGTCCTGCATCTGGGAGCAGGAAAATAATATTGCTAGTGTTGAAAAATACAGAGCTAGTACTGCACCTGTTGTAAATTGCCCTTGTAGCTGTTGGTGCTTGCTGGTACCTAAGCAACTCAGTTTGAACTAAATAATAAATATTTAAGGGACCATAACTGGATTTATTTTCGTTCTAGCAAACTCCTTGTAAAGCACATCTTGAAGAGAAAGCAACCCTACGTTCTGTAGGAGCTGGTAAGTAGCCGAACTTGCAAGAATGGCAGTGTTGAATTTACATTGTAGTTTGAGAGGATTGTTAATGGTTTTCTGGTTTTGGCCCTTACTTACTAAGATAAAATTTTCACTGAAGTAAGGACTGAGTCAGGATTTATGGATTGTCTATATATAGAGACAACAAATAGTAAAGAATGTCAGCTACTACTTGCTTTTGTAATCTATGAATATAAACCAATCCTTTGGTGGGCAAAAGTCACCTCTGTGCAGATGAGGCACATAAGCAAACTAAAATATTTTGTGACAATATGGTATGATTTTTTTTCATTCATGTGTTGGAAAATTGCAAATGTGTATCAGCTGCATACGACATGTTATACGTACATGCTTTTAGATACAAAAGAAAGTAAGTTGGAATAACCTTGTACTATCTTTTGCTTCTGATCCTTCCTTTTTCCAAATACTAGGGCCATTTCAAGGGAGTGGTTTTGCTGATACATGTGTGTGGATTTCTGAGGGAAGAGTTCATACACAATGAGTTCACACTGCGTTGCTGCAGGACAGCACTGATGCGCAAGCACGGAGCTGATAAACTCAAAAGTAAATTTACTGTAGCAGGACTGCCCAGATGCTTTCTTTCACAGCCTTCTGTTAATCCAAAACCAGCTATTACTACCTCCCAGAAATGCCAAAATTATTTGGAATATATGTATCAGATGGAGCAATTCTGTAATTTTTGAAGGCACTAGAAGCATGTTTTAGAACTTGGAAAGCATAATAATACTTTTAAACCTCATGGTACTGAAATGGTGAAGGGAACAATAAAAGTCACAGCTGCCAGTTTATTAATGAAGATGCTTGCTCATTCTTTGTATTCACCAACACGTACATCTCCAATGTACTGAAAGGGACTGTGGCTGTTTCTGGTAGGAAGTCCTAGTTCTCCAGGTTATGGCATAAATATACCCTATGTTGTCTGAAATTCTTCAGAAAAGGAGGTCTCTGATGTCATCTCTTAGTGAGGTGCAGGAAGAACCAGTGAGCACGTACATGTACTGCATATCTGTATAATTACATTGATGTAAAAGTACATTTACCTTATTTCAGCTGTTTGGAAATATCAAAGTACAGCTCCCACACATTTGTTTTGGGGCGGATTATTTATTTAGTGGGTAAACTGTACTGTGGGCACAGACAACATAGCTGCCTCTGTCCAGAATTGATGCGCTGTATCCGAACCCAGAAACCCTGGCAGAGCAACAGCTTGATGTGTGGTGTAGGGACTCAGTGGCTCTGTAGGAAGCTAATGTGGGCCCAGAAAGGATGTTCTGGCCAAGTTTAACACTACTTTGTCTGCATGGTGCCAACTGAATGTGTCTTCACCACTCTCTGAGCCTGCTTGTGGGGCTGGCAATTCAGTTGTCTATTTACACAGTGCTGCATCTAAGCTAATTATTCTTTCTAGGCTGGGGAAGGCTAGGGATTATTGCACCTGCGTGTCTCTGCACAGAGCTAGGTCATGTCCAGCAGAGCTTTCTAGCTCAAGTTTATCACTTGATTATTTGCTACACACAAACTAACCCCACATTAAACAAAATGGGTGCAAAGCCAACTGAGAAGGACAAAGAGGAATTGTGGGAACTTGGTTTATCCAGAAGAAGTGATACCAGTTTTTTCCATGATCTAGAAAATCTCAGGTTCTTATTACTCCAATTTAATGGGCAGCTGACTGTATCTGACTTTTGTGTACAGAATCAACTGTTCGTGAGGTTTTATTATTTAATGTCATCCTTTTTGCAGACATGACACTTGTTGAAAATCAGTGTCTTCAAGAAGCAGAGAACTTGACCGAACAACTTACAAAGGCTTACAATGATAAGAGCTTCAGCAAATTGTTTTCCTTTGGGAACTCAAACCATTTGGCTATTGATTTGAAATTACTCTATGGGGACCTATCAGTTGTCTCAAAGGATATTAATGATCAACCAATACAGCAGCTCTTTCTTCATGAAATCCTTGCAAACCTTAACTCCACCATTGTGCTGGAAGGCGAAGCAGGCAGTGGAAAAACAGCATTGCTCAGGAAAATAGCTCTTCTTTGGGCCTCAGGCTGCTGCCCCATTCTGAGCAGGTTTAAGTTTGTATTTTATCTCTCCCTGACTTATGCAAGATCAGATCAGAGCATGGCTGATATCATATGCAATCAACCAGTAGGATTTGTGGGACCATTAACAGAAACTACTCTAAGAGATGTAATTCAGCCACTGAAAAACCAGGTCTTATTTCTTTTGGATGACTACAGTGAGATGAATTCAGTGCCTCAAGCTGTAGAGGAACTTATACAAAAGAACCATCTCTACCAGCATTGCTTGGTTGTTGCTGTACGTACTAACAGGATGAGAGAAATTCGCAAGTATGCAGCCACCACTTTAAGCATCAAAGAGTTCCCTCTGTCCAGCACTCTGTATGTACTGAAGAAATTGTTCTCCTGCAATATCGGCCTTGTGGAGCAGCTTCTCATTCAGGTGCAGTTTAAAAAGTCTATGCAGACCATTATAACAACACCACTTTTTATGGTGTCTCTTGCTGCGTACTGGGTACAGCACCCAAAGAGTGACATAATCAGTGATAACGCTATTTTTAAAGCCTATCTGCTCTATCACTTACTAAAACACAGTGAAGAAAGAGAACATGTACTAGCTATGTTTTCCTCATGTGGCGAGCTTGCCTTAACCAGTCTTTTTAAGCCATCCTTTGAGTTCACTGAGTATGATCTGTCTGAAGCAGGCGTTGATGGAGATGAAGCTGTTAGGCTGGGTTTACTGAGCAAATTTACTGCGCAAAGGCTTCATCCAGTTTATAAATTCTTTCACCCCTTGTTCCAGGAGTTTCTTGCAGGGAGAAGACTGAGTGAGCTCCTGGTTTCTGATGAAAAAGAAAAACTGGAGCAAGGCCTGCAGTACTTGCAGCAAATTAACACATTTAGAAAAGTTGCTGGGCGCTATAATTTTTTATTGGTTTACGCTTGCAACTTTTCTTCCAAAGCAGTCCCCCAAATTATATCCTATTTATTTAAATTGATTGACTGCAAGCAGTCTTTGGAAAGCCAGGCAGAAAATGATGAATATCTGCAGCACCATTCAGACCTGCCATTAAGAATGTGTTTAATTGACCAGTTAAGTTTTATTGATCCAAAACTGCTTCTTCCAGTTTTCATTCAGTATTTACTGGACTTTGCTACTTCTGTAGTTTACAGCACTAATACCATCTCTCTGTGTGCCCCAATCATTCTTCAGTTCCTAAGAGGCAAAGATATTTTGTTAAGTTCATTTTTACAGTCACAAAAACCTAACTTGAGTTTTTTTCAGGATTATCCAGAATCACTTTCTCTACCCAGTAGTTTTCAGATTGCAGTACATGGAAGTGAACACATACAAGAATTTAATATATCTGAGATAGTTGCTTGCTATTCTTCACTGGAGCTGCCAACAATTGACCGGGATTATGCTCCTGCATTTACACTTTTTAAAGACATGGCACAAGACATCAAAGAAAAAAACATTAATAGCTTTTTTTCTCTGATACGAAGACATCTACCAGACTGCATTGTGTGTCCTTTTCTACTTACAACAAGGAAGATGCCACTTTTAAAATGTACATTCACAAACATCAGTTCCTTTCAGGAAGCTGACCTCAGAAATTTGATGACACTGTTTTCCATTTCGGATTATATTGAACTTCGGTTGAGTAACAGTCCTGGATTCATAGAAGTTATCCGACCTGCTATTGAACAGTACAAGGAACATTTCAAAAAATGTAGTCTACGTCATCTTAACTTGAGCACAACAGAGCAAGAATTACTTCTGTCAATGTCTTTTGTGGAATGTCTTGAGGTAGATGAAAAAGAAATACCAGGTACAGCATACTGAATTTTGGCAGAATGTAATTTTTCTTCCTTATTCCCTTTTTCTTCCTCTCTCCGTGGTGCCTGGCAACTGAACAGCTCCATATTAATGAATAATAAAGCTGTCTTCTACCATATGCATTTCCAGGGATAGGCAGCCATTCCGCATTAACAGATTTCCATCCCGGCCCCTAATTCCAGCCTATGACCTCAATACTGGTTTTTGATCTAAGAGGTGTATGTCACTACAGAGGCAGAAATGCACTTCATCTGGGTGGGGCTGGGCTGGGCTTTCAAAACAGAAGGATATTTGGCAGTGCAGGTGTATTTTATGGGGTCCTGCCAGGTGTATGCTCAGGCTGCAAGCAACAGAAGCCTTACTGAAGGATGGGTTGGCAGGGAAGGGCGGTGGTACAAGGAGGACAGGAAGCAGCAGTCAAGAGAACGGAAGCCAAAGATGTTAGGATGTGAAATAGTGAAGTTCAGCTACAAAAACCTTGGCAAATTGTCAGAACAGAGGGATCAAGCAGATCAACTCAGTTTCTTTGTATGTTTGTCTGGCTTCATCACAGAACTCCTTTTTTCAAATTTGGACAAATTCATCTGCCTGGAGGAACTGTCAGTGAGTCAATGTGAGAACTGCAATGTATTTGATACAATACCTGATGGCTTCAAAAATCTCTCTAACATGAAGAAATTGTTGTTGAACAGAATGAAGCTTGAAAACTGCTCTAGGCTGGGTAAGGTGCACTTTAAAACTTTAGGTACTGTATTACCTAAATGGTACTGTATTACCTGGAACTTGTTAATACTGAGTAGCAGTTTTAATTTCGCCTTTAACAAGCATGTAGCATCTCTGAGTTGCCTTCCCATTGCTTCTGCCCTACAGCTTCTACCTTGAGTTTATCACCCCGACTAAAAAGAGGAACTGAACCTCTCAGTGTGTTAACTACTGACCTCCATAAGTTAGCATGGAGAAACAAGCAGGACTGTGCTTTTTGTTTTCCTGGAGTACTTTCCTTTCTCACCACTCACAGTCCACTGGGAGGAAGAAGAGAAGGGAGCACAATTGGCAACTGAGTCCAGATCATGTGCAGAGCTGCTGTGACACATCAACGAGCGGGTCTGACTTCTGGTTTTAGCTGCCTTACTCCAGGAAGAAGCTCACTTTTCAGTCCAGGGCCCTTAGATAACCAATTTTTTGTACACTATGATAATGACTATCCAGCTATACTTCAACACAGTGCAAACCAACAACATTAAGTGAGCTGTACCCTCAATATACTGTTGGATAGGGTTGTACAATGTACCTAAAACTAATGACTTCAGTGGGAAAGTGTTTAAGGAGTTTCTGTCACGCTAGATGTTGAAAAACTAGAGTATTTTTCACACATGAAAGAGACCAGATATGAATCTATAGCAAAACTTGCTTGCATTTTAAGGCCAGAATGATCCATCATGATTCAGCTTTTTACTGTGTCTCACTTGCTTTTGTTGTGATAGAAGATGCTTCCCTCTACAGTAAAGTTCACAGGTGGAGCTAGCAGAACCTTCTTGATTTTTTGCACAATGACTCTCCAGTGTTGCAATACTTTATTTTGTAGCTGAATTTATTAAGAGCTTCCAAGACCTCTCTGTTTTTCACCTGGACTGCTCCAGCTACTTCAATTCGGAGTCCCTTCTGACAGCAATTTCTTCATGCAAGAAATTAACAGAAATCAAGTTAACTGGGTCATTTTTGAGAGATCAAGATTTGCTTTCTTTAGGTAGGAATTGTTTTAATACTGAAAACATTTTAAAACTTAGTAGTTGAGAGAAACTACTAATTCTAAGTTCCAAGAATGACAATATATTTTCTTTTTCTTTCTGCCTAGCTGCTGCTCTGCCCAGTTTTGTCTCTCTCAAAGTGTTGGGTCTTGGAAGCCAAAATTTTGATGACAAGGAAGCTTGTGAAATCTTTGGTTTGTACCTATCTTTCCTTTTGGCTGATCACATTTGTTGCATTTAAACAGAATTATTTTGTTTCAGGTTCTTTTGGTGATCTTAAGAAATAACTTGAACAGCTTAAATGCCATCTGAGATACAGGAGTGTCTAGAGCTAGAGTGTTAAATCAGATCTCACAAAGCAGTTTGATGAAGGGCACACATTCATGTCCTTCTGAGAGGGATGAGCCCAGTGAGATGGATGGCTGTCCTAAACTATGGAACCAGAGGTGTTCAGCATCCCTGAAAGCCAAGATGGTCCTCCTGCAAAAGCCATGTCTATAGGAAATGGGGAAAGGTTGAAAAGGCTTGCATTTTGGGAAGGGAGGATTACCTTAATTTATTTTGCTTTCCTGTGGGTCCCTTGAGTTTGGTAACATGGAAGATTCCTTTTATCTGTAGAGGACTCATGAGACCTCTTAGACCCTTTCTGGAGAAGTAGTTCTGCCTTTTCTGTTGATGACCTTTTCAAGCTATTGAGTTAGAGTGATGTTCACAACAATGGCAGAGGCGAATCTGAGAAAACAAAGCTGACAGTAACCTATTGCCCAGAATCTATATTTAAATGTGTTTTTTTACTCGGCTCTGCTGCTGTCACTCATTGGCATTACAAGATTTAGGAAAAGTATACTTGTTTAATCTTAACAGGAACCGTGGTCTTCTCTCTGCAGCACACAATTTAGGTGGTGTTCTTAACCTGGAGGAGCTTGTCCTTCCTGCAGGGAAGGGAATAAAGTCTGCAGCCAAACTGATTGTGCAGCAGTGTCTACACCTGCTTCACCTCAGATGCTTCTCATTTAACCTATGTCTGGATGATGACAGCATATTAGAAATAGGTGAGTTTAAAGGAGAGAACTTCAAACATGAAATAACCTTTCTGAGCAGAGAAGATACTGTTACAGGATCAATTAACCTTCTGTTTGTATACATTACAACAATTGCAAATTATTTGTAATTTTTAATGGGTATCATTTCTTCCTGTTTGTTCTACACACAGACCAAAATATTTCTTGCTTATCCAAGAGTATTCAGACTGCTCATATACTAAACTTTGCTGAAACCGCTTTTAAAATGCCTCAGTTCCCCTTGTCTTCTACAAAACAATGTAAATTACAAGGAAAATAATCAGTGATAAAAAAGACTGACTTAAAATAGAGCTTCATAACTTTGTTGCTAGTTATATTAGCTTATATTCCCTAGCTGTTAAAACTGTGTATTACCAAAACATTTATTGAATTTAATACTTATTGAGTATAGTCTTAAAACTACCATCTCATATATAGGTTAGGGAAAATGTGTTCTTTTGTAAGCAAATGCCAAGTGTCATATCACCTCCCTCTATTTTTTACATACATTTTAGTATATAGTGATTTGATGACAAGAGTCCCATCTTGTAAGTAGGCTGACTGTAAGGCAAGACTCAAGAGCAGATTTGATGGTGCACAGGCATGGATGAGATTGTTAAGCTCAGTATCTTACATCTGCGCAAAGCTGACCTGGTGTCTGACCTCAAGTGGTTGCTTTGCTCTGCAAGAGTGGTATTCGAACACTCATAAACACAACTGGTATCTTACTCTACTAGGCATTAATGTGCCTGTTAAAGTACCCTCTATTTTATCAGTCTCCTCAGTCTGAAGTATTAAAATACATAAATGAGTTGAGCTCAAAGGTCTATTTTTTTCAACTTCATAGTGACAACTTTTATTTTTAATGTACCTCAGCCTCACTGTATTTTCATTAGTGTTTCACGTGGGTTTGGAACATCTTTAAATCCTTACTGCTGTCTGTTTATTTTTGCAGCAAAGGTCGCAAACCGTGGAGGTTTCCAGAAGCTTGAAAATCTCTTTTTGTCAGTAAATCATGATGTTACAGAAACTGGTTGGAGAAACTTCTTTAGAACACTTAACATGCCTGCTTTAAAAGAGCTGAACATTAGCCGTATGTTCACACATCAGATCAAAGCCAGTGCATCAACAGTGACGGCTTTTGTCCAGTGTGTTTCTCGACTACCTGGTCTTGTGACAATAGTAATGTTCGGTTGGCTTCTTGACGCAGAGGACCTTAAAATGTTTGATATCATGAAGGAGCAGCATCCTCAGTCTAGGAGTTTAAAATTATCTTGGCAATGGGTCTTGCCACTTTCACCAAACTTTCAAGACTAGAAAAGTTTGAGAGTGTTAGTAGTTTTTGGTTGCTTTTTTTTTTTTTCCTTCTTGTATTACTAATTACACACCTGCACTGCACATAAACATATATTGTCAATTTTTACCAGGATGAAACATGCCAGTATTTTCCACAGCAGAGTTAGGTTAATGTAAATGGATCAAGGAGTAGAAGACAGGATTAATGTAACTCTAATACCTGACTTGCTTTGCAAATATGGTTATAGATCGTACCAAAGTTATATCTTCCAAAGAAGAATTTAAAATTTTGCTTAAAGCCTATTTAAAATGTATTATTTCTATTCAGTTGTTTTGCTTGCAATGAAATCAATTACATAAGTGATGAAATAAAACCCTTTATGGTCAGGACTGCACTAAAAATAATACTGGATGCTAGATTTTACTAGTGTTAAAAAACAATAAGGGCCACTTTTTGTAACATAATGCCAGATACTAAGACTGGACTAGCTAATTGAGGCAGGTGGCAGTTGTGTCTCTTTAGCAATGAACAGCTGCTGTACAGCTGATTTTGAAGCTTTACATCACTGCAAGCTATCTTAATTTACTTCAGCTACAAAGTGGCTTAGGGAAGTTAAGATTATGTCTTTCTCTTTTTGCTCAATTATTTGTGGGAAAACTGGTTTTCCTACACTTGACCACAGTAGGAAAAAGAACTGAACACAGCAAAGTTTGGGCCTCTATTGGGCTAGTTTCCCTGAAAAAGCAAACCACTGGCATTAAACTGAATTACTGTCTAGTTTTGTGGCTGCAGCCTTCATTCTACAGGAGTTAAGAGTGTAAGGGCTGAAATCTAAGTCCATACTTACCACTACCTTTCCACAATCTGCTTTTCCCAAATTTGCTTTTAGTAATGGTACTCGGAAAAAGGCCACACAGCAAAACTTTCTGGTGGATTTCAGCTATTCATCTGACAGATAGAGAAGCTAAAAACATAAAACACACCAAAACAAACCATACCCCTAAATTCAAAGTTTGAAAAGTAGAATTTTATTAAAAAGCATTTGAAACAAAAAATGAGCTTTTCTGCATCCAGCTGTCCATCCATTCAGGATTTTAATCAGACCCATAATGTATCTCTTTTAATATCATGGTGTGCCATTTTCCAGGCCATAGCTACCAGTGGCCACTGTAGAATATATTACCGCCATTAACTATCTCCTAAAAGAATATACTGTAATTGCTAGTTCTGGTGTTGTCATCCAGGTAAAAAAGTCTGAGGAATACAAGAGGCGTTAAAATGAGAGACAAATTAAATCTATCATGTGGGGCTAAAAGACTTAAATGTCTTGTGGTAAAAACATTTTAAATTGTTTCAGGGAAGTAAAAAATATTTTATTGCTGCAGTGCTTTCTAAATGTATTTGACTACAGGCCTTTAAGAAATAGCTCCTTTCAATGCACATATAATTACTAGTCTCAAGTTATTTGTTTGTCATCAGGAACAGCTCAATGTTAAGAAAACATTATGATTAATTGTCTTGATAAAATTGTGATCTTCACTGTCAACCATCAGTACATAAGTGACACACGCTTCTCAATAGGAAAGATTTGTATGTGGCTTTAAAAAAGAAGCAAAAATTAGTATTCAAGAGCTTTTTGTTTTTAAAAGAACAAACAAGAATCACTCAACTGTACAGAAATTAAATGTTGTCACAGAACATCAGAAAAAGAAGTCCCCAAGAGAATATAGTTTTGTTCTAGAAGGGACTGAACAATATACTGGAGAATTCTGAACAAAAGATTTCACATAAAAGCACAGGTACTGAAGTAACAAGAACAGAATTGCTCAACAACGTCAAACTGAAATGTTGATCTTGTCCTGAAAACAAAGTTTAGCTACACATCCTGCTACCCCACCTACATAAAGAAGCAGTTGCTTCTAAAGATGTGTACATAGACGCAAGAATTGCATTTCACTTAACTTTTTATTTTTCAGAGTAGCCCATAAACAAATAAGGTAACTTAGTAACTCAAGTAAGCTGTGCTGTTAATCCTGGTGTAGAGAGATGCTGTAGTTAAACCTCTCATCAGAGCAATAAAATACTTTCCTTCATTCTAGTCAAGAAAATACTATTCCACAGCTGCTAAGCAAAGAAAGGATTAATACCGGCAGAAGTAGTCTTTGTAGAGAGCCATAAGAGCAGATGGAAGTCCCGAAGTTCACAGTTTTTGCAGAATTCAAAACTTGTTGAGAGCTTGTAAAATGAACAACAGTTTCAAACAAATTTGTCAAGCACACTGTATCTTCATTTAGCACAAAATTAGGATACTTACAACCCTTCAAAAACAATGACATTCAGTTATTTTGCATGTGTTTCTTTCTCCAGTGCTGCTTCCATTCGACTGTGTTTTAAACCCTACAGGACACAATTTAGTAAAATCTTGGTTTTACTAACATGGAAGTAAAAGCTTTAGTCACAGAACAAAAACATTTTTGGACAATTTTTTTTTAGTACTTTACAAATCAAGAATAGCTTTCAGCTCTTTGGGGAAATCAGAATGGGCAGTTTAAAACAGACAAAAGGCAAACTACACATCTTCTTTATGATCAGTGGCTCTACAGAATACTTTCAAATATATATTTCTTGTTCAATTAAAAGTAAATTAAAGCAATCCACAATTATGTATCATCTCAAACAAGAAATTCCAAAACTAGTCTTTTGAAGATACCCTATGGCACCAAATCCCCTCTTTCCAACCTCCCCAATGTAGGGAGTTTAATTTCTCCTGTAATTTTCTTTCTTCATAAGTGTACAAATGAAAACAGAAATCAATACTCCATGACACAGCGATACTGAGAGCTCCAGTTGGACCTTCACAATCACCTGAAACAATTACTGATGAATAGTCTCTGCAAAAATGCCAAATCTGATCCTAAATCTGATACTACCACTCAAAGAAAATACACAGAAGACTACTGAATAATAAACTGCACCCACCTACAAAGACAGAAATGGTTGTTTCAGAATGGCTACAAAACACTGGTTATGAAAATACCTAATGGGACCCCTCCAGTGATGTCTGAACAAAGCGAGACATCACTGACTATATACATATGCTGGTTCATGGGACTCCTACTTGAGGACAAGAATAATTATGCAACATAAAATACCCTTAAATTTAGCTATCATAAATTAGAATAAGGTATCTAAAAAGCAGGCCTCCCTGCCTAGCTTCTTGCTGAAAACAGCAGCAGCAACACAGAAACAAAATTAGACACTTCAAGACAAAAGTGGCACATACCAGGTAATAACCAGTGTGATAACCACTCATGTACCAGGCTATCAACATGCTCCCCAATGCTTCATCGTCCTCAGGAGAGTCTGGCCTCATAGGTGGTGGAGGAGGAATCAACTAAAGAATCACAAAGGAAATGTCTGTGTTTCAGTAGGGTATATCCCATGTTAAAAAGCAACAAATTCTAAAAGATCAAAATACAAAACTGAAAAATAAGAACATATTTGACTCCTTTTCAGAGAAGGCATTGAGGATAAGATGATGTTTTCTGAAAACATGTAATTTCCAAAGGCTAGGAGAAACAGGATTCCTGTAACTTGACTGTACACAAAAAGTTTTACTAGGGGAAAATAAGTTATCTGCATCAGTGAAATGCTGTTAATCAAATGTAAGGTGTAGTTTCTTCAAACAATTTTTTTCTTAATATTCTTACCAATGGCTTCACTGTCACAAAAATGAGTGCAGACCAGACCTTGTGCATTAGATTCTTGTAATATTTGTAACTGCATGTTATCACATACCCGGAAAATATAGACTTTTAACACAGTAATGTGTTCGAAAAACACAGGTGGTGACCACTTTCAGTTAGAAAACTTGAGATCAATCATAAGTACTCATCTCTGACACTTTCTTCCTATTCTCTTATAACTTACCGGTGGTCCTGCTGGGAAGGGTGGAGGCCAGCAAGATAAAAATGATGGAGGTGCCCTGAATTTTGATCCAAGCTGCATTAAAAAAATTGAATAGTGCAAATTAAAAAGAAATTTCAGGCATTAGGATTTAAGAGAATTATTTGAAGCAATTCACAAATGTTAAACTAAAGACAACACATCCCAGAAATTCAATGAAACTGCAGTAACAACACACCGTAGCTACTTCTGTGGAGCATTCCATGACTGGAAAAGTAAAACTTACATGACCTCAGTGACACATGTAAACAGTGCTGAAAGAGGATTCTAGTTAATACAAGCATTTAATTTTTTTTTCTAAATAGAAGTCAGTCATTGCACTCTCACATGAAGAAAGTATCTTATATTGCCCAGAAGAAAACAGATTTCTCTGTTCCTCTGTGGCTGGGGCCACATGCTGACTAAATTCCATTATGCTTGTGAAAGTCTTTAAAATAAGCTTAGATATAAACCTATTGATATGAAAGAAAAAAGATTGAAAGGAAACCTTACAAAGAAATCTTGCACAAACAATAATGTTTAGAAAACATAACACTGCATTCAACTGCACTGCTGTTTAGACTCCTACAAACAGGAAAACTGGGGAGTATATCAATACTCCAGGCCTCATAGTTCAACAGAGAAGCTACAGCTGAGAGCTTCTTGACATATGGACATCACTTTTGCTGTTTGCAATGTCCTGTGTAGTGAAACATACCGATTGCCTAGACAAAGTACAATCTTAAAACATCAACAGTGCTATCATTAACAGCACTATCACAGTCCAGGGAGCAACATTCCTCTTTTAAGCTACAAGGCAATTGCATAGCAAGTATTAGCTAGGGCGAAGGCTTTCCTCACTAGACAGCAGGACAGCAAATGGGCTACACTGTAGCCAGATTATTATAAAACGACCTATCAACAGGTTCTAATGTGCATACCTGTATATCCATTCTCAAAATGCTGTTATTTGGTTTCTAGACACATGATATATATCATCCTGTCACCTCAGGACTCATAATAATAACATGCTTAACAGTGGTATACGAATTACTTCAGATAAGGCTTAGCTTACCCTTCCCAGGCCTGCTGGTGGTGTGGGAAAACGTAAGTTTTGAGGGGAGGATCTTGCTTTTGAGCAGTTGTTTTTGTCTTGAGGTGACTGGGAAGATTTTTCACTTTCATCTGTTGAATATGGAGTCTCATTTTCATTCTGGAAGACCAAGACATTTTTATAAGCTGCACTAAACAGAAATTTACAACAAGCAATTCTAGTGTGAAAAAGCTTTGAAAGTCCCATCCACATCCTTCCCTCTCTCTAGGCCTCACAGTACTACTCAGGAAAGATCTTATAACCTCATAACCTTATCTGCTCAACACTTTAGCTATGTTATTTGTCACTCATTAATTTCTTGTTGTCCCCTCCCTTTCTTCCATGCTAAGTTCAAGAAGTAAGGGGACACTTTCATTCCATCAGCTTGTGCCCATTCACAATGGAACCAGGCATTGATTCGCACTCTGAACACCACAGTGGTAGCAGAAATACTAAAAAAGTTGATGCTCCCCCCTTTCTCTTTCCTTTTTAGAAGAATGAAAAAGTGTCCCTCACCTCCCCAGAATTTCCCATCCCATTTACTGTTTCATCGCTGGCTGGAGGAAGTAGATCAGACAGGTTCTGCTCCTCCTGATTTCCGTATCCCGTGTAAGTAACAACACACGTGCCTCTCTTCTGATTGATGGAGACAATAGTTGCTAGGTACACATTACCATCCTCAGACCAAACAGCATTACAGCTGTCACCAACTTTCCACTGCAAGAGAAGCAACAGAGGCACACTAATGATCAGAAAGATGCCTTTTTCTAAACAGATTTTTTGTCCCAACCACGAGAAAGACGGCTTCCACCCAGTTTTTCCTTTGTAATTAGTGAAATTGCTCAATGTAGCCTATAAATAAAGTTTACAAGATTGTCATCCCCCCACCCCAGAACATTACTCTCAAGGTGATGAAAAAGCTACTTTTGAGTACCAGAGAGAAGTACAACACGCAGCACAAGCATTACTAGCATTTACAGGTGAGGTGACCTGTTTCAAAGGTACTGTGCTGCTCTTCTTTCTATTTCTGTTCTTTTTATTGTTTTTTCTCTTCGTCCCCGGACGCTGCTCCTGTTTGTCCGAAGGCTCTGAACACTCTCCATTCTTTAAAACGTTCTGCGGGAAAGGAAAGGAGGAAAACAATAAAAGGCGATCCAGCGGCCGCAGTACAGGATCCNCTACCGCGGCCCGACCGGCCCTGCCGTAAGCTCACCCCCTCCGCCCTGCCCGTTACCGTACCTGGCAGCACCGTACCGGAGACGCCGCGCAGTACGCTAGCGCTTGATTTCAGTTTGAACAGTCCCCATCCGCGGGATTGCACGGCCCTCTCCCGAGGGAGCCTGGCTGAAAGGGCCGGTGCCCTGGACTCACGCTGTTGAGAAATTCTTTTACCAAGCGATGATCAGCTTTGAATGTCACAAGGCCTATGAGCAATTAACGTGTACGGAGAAGATATCCTAACCTTGAGAACAGAATCATTCTGGCAGGATTGCCCGAAGAGCATTGATAAGGAAGAACAGTTTGGCCAGACAAGAGTTGGGAAGCATCCAAGGAGAAACTCTCCTCGAGACCATAAAAGGGAAGAAGGAGTGTGGGGGGCTCACTCCCCAAACAATCACCCAAGACCCCATGCAAGCATAGTTTTGCAACATCAGCATTACGTAAATATAGCAGATAGGCAGAGACTTCTTGGAAAATATATGAATATTCATGTCTTTAAGGTATATAAAGGATGAACGTTTGTTTTAAAGTATGCACGATAGGCGGAGCTATCCCCCACACATCCAGTGCCATAATAAAGAATGCCTGCTTTCTAATACTAAAAATGGAGTATTGGAGAGTTTATTACCCCATATTTGGTGACAACACCCCGAAACCCACCTGGAGAAAAGCCTGGCACACGTGACAGCGGGAATCTACCCAAGCCAATTAAGAGCAAGCAAAAAAAAATCTGCTTAATTTCTCACCACCTGCAGGTATGATGTTGCCAAAACAAGCTACGTTTTCCTTCAAACTCCCCTCAAGCTGTGCCAGGGGCCCATCAACCATAAATGCACTTAAGAGTCATTAAAGCTTATACAAGCAAAAGCTTCAAAGTTCTCTCCTTCCAGAGATTTAAACCACTTTCACCTCAGTTAGTACTCACACTCAAGCACATCTGTAAAGCAAGCTCTGTCTTTTCTCACAGTAATTTTTATTCTTGAGGATAGTTTAAGCAGCAATTTTAAATCATGTTAGTGATGCAGCTATTTCAAGATCTGCTTTCATCTGCAACCCCAACTTCAAGCCTGTAGCTTAAGTTATATCAGTAGTGGATTCAGTCACATACACCTATGAAGTTTGCAACTTGATAGGCATCTTTTTCTATAGTGATAGAACTTATGACTGCATATTATATTGGTTATAATATGCATATCAAATTTCATTTATCCTTATCTTACTATACCTACATAGTTATTTTACATTTCTCCACAACTGTATCTATTCTTTGCGTTCTTGGTGTCTTCTTAGAAATCAACTGATTATCAAGCATAACCATTTCAAATTAGACAGTATTTCATGCAACATTTTATTGTAAAAATAATTTAAGATGAGATTTACAGTTCAGACCTCTAAGGTTAAGCACATTTTACAAGTGTGTTCCATTCCGAATGGTTCTGTACTTCAAGAATTAAGACAAGAAAATCTGGTCTAACTGTAGATTCAGAAATTCACTGTTACTGGAACTCTTAAGTGAAACCAACAAACACAGCAAAAGCTGGAGTAAAGCTATTGCTTGGTACTTTTATTCATACGCATGCAGAAGAATGCAGTCAGTTTTGAAATAGCACTCCAGACAACTAAGCCTATACTAACCAAAAAATACTCTAAAAGAATGCTAGTGGAACTCTGCAAGACAGACATTTAACAATTTAATGGCCAGACACTTTAATGAATGATCTCGGCCCTTCTGCTTCATTGGTGATCTCATCTTCTCCATACAGGCAGCTCATTTTGCTCCTGCCTGCAGAGATTTCCTTTCATTAGCTGCTTTTTGTTTTTGCTGCATAATTTCAGAGTCTCTGTAAAGAAAAAAAAAATGGATTTCAGATACTGGCTCACTGATACTTAAAAAAAAAATAGAGTCTCCCCCAGCTTGCTTTTGCCCTTTAGCAACCCTTATTTCAAGAAGAGGAAAAAATTAGCATAAAACTTCTTGGTTTGCCATGAGCACACTGGTTCTCTTATCCTGGGGAGGGAGTTTCAGTACAGTACCCCATGAGGTAGACAAGTTACTTGATTAGTAGACTTTATGTAATTCTTTTAGTTTTAGAAGTAAAGGACACAATGTATCAAGCATCTTCAAGAAAGTATTACTGCTCAAAAGAAAAAAGCTTTACAGGTCTTACCAAAAATAAGCCTGGTTAACAGCAGATACAGTAAAAGCTACATCCACAGTTTATACTCTGGCATGTGAATGGACCATGAATCAAGGCAAAGGACTTAAATGCTATATCAGCTAAGACACTGGATTCTGACCCATTTGTCCCTCCTATTTTGCCCAACTATTTCACTCAACTGTACTAGATCTTACCTCTGTTTCCTCTGAGAAGCAGACAAGCTATCCTCTTTCCTTTTCCCTTTGTGGATCTCCTGAGTCTTCTTCAGATTCTTTTGGCGGGCAAGTTCACGCTGGTTCCCACCTGTAAGATAATATACAATTTATATAGGTATTACCACTTTTTACACACAGTTTGCCCGTGTAGAAGTTTGTAATAAAGGTGGTAAGATTTGGCTCAATCTGTAGAGTTGGTATGGCAGCATCTTCTGTAGTCAGCAGTATCTTCCATCACAGTCTCCCCTTCCAGTGCACAATGGGAGGCATGAAAGCCTGTTAGTTTTCACATTTACATTTCTACAGGTCACATTCAAGAGATCACCAAAATCCATTCCAACATTCCTTACAGAAATGCAATGCAGGTTCCCATAGAAGACTGAAGGCAGACCATCCCATCAATAGCACAGGCAAAATGATGACCGTAACTCATCCAAAGAGGAGCCATCCTCTCAAACAGATTTCTGCATCCAATATAGTTTACAAATTAGACTGTAATAACAGTATTACAATGAGGGCAGCCTGAGAGAGTTTATAAAACTTCCTCAAGCTCTTCGCAAGGTCCTCTAAGAAATCAAAAAGCAAATGGCTGTAACTATTTGGAATCCAGAAACCATCAGGGTCAAGCACCATGAACTTTTTTAAGCCTTGCTCCTACTCAGTTATAGCAGTTAGGACCCTCACATGTATACACTTCTGCAGATGCCACTTAGAAGATTACCAGTACAGTTAATACATATGGGAACTTTGGCTTTACTTTTTACTGGATAAAGTCCCCAAAACTACTTAACACAGGACTCGATGTATTGTTGGACACTCATACCCCAGAAGCTCAGCTAATGCTATCAAATGCTAAAGTTGTCTTACTCTGGCAACCATGAAAGCAGAGAAGAACACAGAGCATACAAGCAGCTGTATGTAGGTTTAATTCACTGATGCTCCAAGACATGTATATACTATGAGGCTATGGCAGTAACAGAGCTTCAGCCCAAGATTTTGTTTATCTACTATATACCACACAGGCCCTTGCAAAAGGAGTGGGGCTGACAAAGCTGAAGTTAACACAACCAAAATCCCGGTTCCTCATCACAACACCTTGTTCAAATAAAATGACTTACCACTTTCTCAAAACAGGTACATGCCTATGTCCCTGCACAGGGTGGACAACCCTAACGCTATTCACATGCAAAAGTATTCTCACGCTATTGAAGGAATTAGCAAACAAGCATTCAGGAAGGCTCCTTCCATGTATATTATGGGCTTCTGTTCATAGCTTGCTTTCCCATGCATGCTTTTTAGATTTCATTATAAACCAACATCTGTATTTTTTCATTCTTCCTCATTTTATGAGTTTCGCTATGTAGGTGTTCCCTTAAGTTGGCAGCAAGGGCACAGTTACAGCTATTCTACCTACTTTGCTTGTGATGGGCTGTTAGTCCATTCAACTAATTACACTCAAATACTATTTTAGAGAGGTGATCTCAAAAGATTTTTAGCTGAAATCAAGGGCAGCACTTCAGCATGGTCTTAGCAAGTGCTTAGCCTCACCTTCCACAAAAGTGAGAAGCATAACTTTATACATATAGTTATTGGGTCTGGCTGAGCTGGAGTGAATTTTCCCCTCAGCAGCCCCACAGTGCTGTGCTGTGTGTCGGTAGCCAGCAAGGTGTTGGTAACACACCAGGGTTTTGGCTGGTGCTGAGCAGTGCTGGCACACAGCAAGGCTGTCTCTCCAACATCTCCCTCACCAGTGGGCTGGGGGTGGGCAAGGTCTTGGGAGGGGACACAGCCAGGACAGCTGGCCCAAACTGACCACAGGGATATTCCATACCATAGGACCTCTGCTCAGCAATAAATGCTGAGAGAAAGGAGGAGGAAGATGAGGAATTCATTATTTATGACATTTGTCTTCCAGAGCAACTGCTACACAGACTGAAGCCCTGCTTCCCAGGAAGTGGCTGGACATCGCCTGCTGATGAGAAATAGAGAGTAAATTTTTTCTTTTTCCTTTGCTTCCATGCTGCCTTTTGCTCTTGCTGTATTAAACTGCCTTTAACTTGACCCATGAGGTTTTTTTTTTTTTCCATGTTATTTTCTCCCCCCCATCTAGCTGAGGAGGGGAGTAATAGAGCAGCTTGGTAGACACCTGGCATCCAGCCAAGGTCAACCTAGCACAATATATAAAGACACAAAACTACATCACTCTTGCCAGTGTAGAGAACACCTCTTCAGGCAACAGCCAGCTTTCTCCAGGGTTACCAAACCCCTGAACCACTGGCAAGTTAGGCATGCAGTCTTGATCAGACAACATTCCTGAGGCTGTAACTTCAAAACCAGCACAACACAACTGCTGATCAGAGCAGATACAACTCGCAGCCTAAATACTCAGGGTCTTCCAGGCAATGGCCACAGCCATCACAATTACAAACTCTTCTGCATTAGCTGACAATCCTTCCTTAGTATCCACCTCCTTACGGCAGTTCTAGTCTAAGTACATCTTTGTATTCAACACATTCCTGAGCTGATAAAGGTACCTGCCACATCAACAAGTAGACAGGAGCAACCCTGCAGAAGCAGAGGTTTTGTGCCTTCTAGACACCAGTATGTGTATGTATTGGGTTTGCACGGCAAGGTTTTGGTAGCAGGGGGCCTACAGGGGTGGCTTCTGCAAGAAGCTACTAGAAGCTTCCCCTGTGTCTGACAGAGCCAATGCCAGCCGGCNGGACAGAAGAGCCCATGCCAGAGCAGGTTTACTGGCAGGACTTGTGACCCCGTGGGGGACCCACGCTGGAGCAGTCTGCTCCTGAAGGTCTGCACCCCATGGGAGAGACCCACTCTGGAGCAGTTCATGAAGGACTGTCTCCCATGGTAGGGACCCCACACTGGAGCAGGGGCAGAGAGTGAGGAATCCTTCCCCTGAGGAGGAAGGAGCAGCAGAAATAACATGTGATCAACCGACCACAACCCCCCCGTCCCCCTGTGCCGCTGGCAGGGGAGTAGGTTGAAACCTGGAGTGAAGTTAAGCCCAAGAAGATGGGAGAGGTGGGGGAGGTGTTTTAAGATTTGATTTTATTTCTCATTCCTCTACTCTGTTTTGCTTGGTAATAAATTAGATGAATTTTTCTCTAATTTCAGCCTGTTTTGCCTGTGATAAGTGGCGAGCGATCTCTCCCTGTCCTTAGCTCAACCCACAAGCATTTTGTTACACCTTGTCTCCCCTGTCTAGTTAAGGAGGGGCAGTGACAGAGTGGCTCTGGTGGGCTCCTGTCTCCAGCCAGGGTCAACCCACCACAGCATACCACCTGGCAAAAGGTGTCAGAACACGTTCTTTTCATTTGGGCTTCTGACTGCTGCTTCCTGAGGGCTGCTCCTGCCATGGAAGATATACTTAATCTGTGACAGGACATAAAGTACTACCTTTTGAAAAAAGCTAAGAGAACTCCTGCTCCATCCTCCTTCAGTGAAATCCTGTCCCCAAAGTCCATGTAGAAGGGCCACTTTGTTCAGAAACTGAAGTAAAACTGCTACCTATCTCTAGCAGTACTGGTGTTGACTAGAACTTGATGACTCATGAGCAAATGATACATTCCAAGCTATAAATGGTTCTTGAGCTTCTTGCTCAGAAGGCATGAACGTCATATGAACAAGTTATCAGCAATAAAACAGCTCTTCTGTAGTACTTAAAGAAATGACCTATCTTACTATCTCATGAAGAAAAAGAGGCAGGAACTGAAAACATACTGCTATAGTCAGAATGCATATAGCAGTTATCCTCCACCCTTAACTTTATGCACTTCCCTCCTTTCCAAGCAAACATTGTGCAGGGTGTCTGCAGAGTTATTCCACACACATGGTAAAATTATGAACTTAAGCAGCAAACTGAGTGGCATCAGTGAACAGCTCAGCTGCCACTTGCATACTACAAAGCAGACAGTAGAGCAATACAGTATGCAGACAAGGCATACAGAGCCAGACAACTATCTGAAAAGAAACTTGTACCATCTTTGCTTCCAAGTCAACATTGCCAAGGACTGTTTAGCTCCAGTACTTCACCAGGGATGCTGAATGAGTATCCCTAGCTCCAAGGGAGATGGTGTTGTTTTTCTGCATTCTGTAACATCAACCTAAATCTTCCATGACATGTGGCCTAGTCTTGACAGAAGACAATTCAGCTTCCTGTAATGTCAAATTCAAGCATGAACTGCCACATAAAGGCCATCACACCCTTCCTGCTTCTACCTGTGCTTGAGCACCCCCATCCTTGCCTGCCTCTGCAAGACATATGCCTTAGTTCCAGCTGTCCCTGTGCTTCCAAGATCCAGCTATTCTTGAAGAGAAAGATAAGCACAAGACCTCTGAACAGCACTGGAACATGCAGTAATCATCTCTATTGTACAGATGTCAAAGAGAATGGCAGTAAGGATTGGCTATTGAGGTCATCATTCCTGCAGTCCTTTCTGAGCAGGAAAGGATCTAATTACATGTCAGAACTTAAAGCAGAAAAGTGCATACCACCATGTCCCAAAAATAGAATGCAAAAGTAAACAGAACAGTTTGATTCAAGCACAAAATAACAATGGAAGACAAGTGACAAAACCCCTCCAATTCATCTAGTCATCACCATCTTTACAAATCTACTCAGCATTCAGGTACCCTGAAATTTGGCAGTGCAACAAGCACTGTGAATTTATGAGCTTAGAGGCACAGTAAGTAATTGTTAATAAGCAATGCGCTCTCATTCAATTTATTTTATGTCCAGTTTAAATCACAGGATCTAGTCTAGGTCTGACTGGTAACAAAGTGCTGAACTCTGGTAACATGCACTAAGCTAAGACTAAACTGCATGGTGGCACATCACAACTTTTACACCTCTAGTATTTCAGATACTATATTAAACTAGGTCATCCTAAAATGAAATGCTATGACTCTCTGCTCAGGCATGGGGTGGTGCACCTCTTTTTAACATTGAGCTATGTTTATTTTAGCATCATGCACAACTGGGAAAAAATATCAACAAAAGTCATAAACCTGCCCGTTCCTTGCATTCAAGGCCTGATCTGTGCACAAACTGTTTATGACCCAGGTCTTCACCCATACTTCCAGCAGTATATGGTTTCAAAGGTATGTATTTTTAAGTGTGAATGTAAAAGCACTTCCTTAAACACTGGCAGTTTCTATATTGCCAAGTATAACAAGCAGAAGCCAAAAGAGTAACTCCACCAGTTAGGTGAGCTGGAGTATTTTGGGTTTGGTTCACAGTTCTCCACCATTTTAGACCAGATACACTTTTCAATAAAGTGGCGATTAGCAAGTCCTGTTGCCATTTCAACAGCAGCTTTAACAACCACCATCTAATCAACGTAGTATTGAGTATTCATCAGTGATAAAAAGCCCTTTATTCACGGACTGAACAGCAGCCAGGACTGCAACTGAGCGTTACCGTTGTNCACGCACCCGCCGCTGAATTCCCACACGGAGACGCCAACTCCACAAAGACCGAGGCCCGACAGCGGCACCACACCGCGGCCGAACCCCGCCCCCGGACCGACCGCCGGGTTGCCTCAGCGTCGCGCCCAGGCCGCACTTCTCCGCTGGCCTGGAGCCGACCGGCCCGCCGCCGTAACGGCAGAGCGGCCGAAGGCCTACCGCCCGCTCCCCGACAGGGCCCCGGGGCAGCCCCCTTCAGACCCGCCGGCACTCACGGGTCATCGTGAGACGCTCGGGCCGCGCAGCGCCGCTACCGCCAACCTGCCCGCACCCGCCTCCGGCTGCCAGAACCTTCTGCCTCCGTGCCTGCCGCTGACGCCTCTTATAAGGCCGCGCTGGCCCCTGACGTCATTGTGGCGCGCGGGGGGCGGTACATAGCCCGAAGGCCTGGCACGGCGGCCGTTGAGGGGTGGAGGCGTCTCTTCCCCGCCCTCCGCCCGCCACCTGAGCGCGGGAGTGACGCAGGGCGGGTGTCACCGGCGGCGGCGTGCGGGCTTGTCGCTCCGACCCCGAGTGTTTCCGTGCAAACGGGAAGGGGCTGGTGGGCGTGATGGGCGCGGCGTTCCTGACGGTGGGTTGTAGGAGAATCAAGTTCCCGTAAAGGGACGGGACGGAAACGCCGTGCTACGGTCGGTGTCGGGGCGCGTCACGGCGGCAAGGCAGCAAGCTGAGCGAGCTCTGGTCCGGAGCGGCAGATTTCCCAGAGGCTCTACGTGTACGATTGAAGGAAGATAATAGTTTTCGGAACGACCTTGTGTAAGAGTGCGTCGCCTTTGATCAACATGCGGAAAAAAGAATCACGACAGACGGCACAGTTAAAATCGCCAGGGAAAGTTAACAAAACCCACACCACTTTGCTTTCTTTGGGCAATACTTGCCTTTTCTAGCTTCGCACACTGAGAGCAAAAGTGACCTTTGCCCATCCGAGGGTGCTTTACTTTTAATGCTGCCCAAGCCCTCCCGCAGGAAAACACTTCCACAACCGGAGGGACCTCCTTTGTTCGTTTAAATTTGGTCACCGTGGGCAAAACTAACGCCTAGAAAGCCGCTGAATGTCTGAATTGAGGAAAAATAAATGGCTTTGGAGCTGCTGAGGTATTAAGGACAGTTTCGGTGGCGTATTCGTGCCCGTTGATCTTCCCGCAAAGTCTCCACCACACCCCACCACGGCCACGCCCTTCCCCCACTGAGCGGGGCGGGGCGGGCCATGCCCCCTTATCGCCCCCTCTTCCTTCCGCCGCGCGCTGATGACGATCAGGGACGCGCCGGGCGCAGAAGGCTGACATGCTGTAAGGCAGTAGAACTGGCGGCGTTACCGGCACGCGCGCCGCTGACGCCGAGCTCACTCGCGGGCGCGCGTGTGCGTGCGTGTGCCTGCCTGCCTGCCTGCCTCTCTCTGCCGAGCGCCCGGAGCGAGCCGCTGGCGCCATGT
>VXBL01010107.1:245897-271932 GCA_013400195.1 Aramus guarauna | reverse complement strand
GTTCCAGCCACTCCCCACAGTTCTGCGTCAGCTGTAAACTTGCTGAGGGTACACGCTGCCCCATCATGCAGATCATTTATGAAGATATTGAACAGAACTGGACACAGTATTGACCCTTAGGGTACACTCCTAGTTAGTGGCCTCCAACTAGACTTTGTGCCATTGCTCACCAACTTCTGAGATTGGTCAGTCAGTTTTCAGTGCACTTCCTTGTCTGCTCATCCAGCCCATACTTCATCAGCTCCTCTATGAAGATGTTAGGGGAGATAATGTTAGAAGCCTTACTGAAGTCAAGGTACACACAATCTAGTGCTCTCCTTTCATCTATCAGGCTAGTCATTTCATCATAAAAGGTTACCAAGTTGATTAAGCATGACTTCCCCATTGTGAATCCATACTGACTACTCCAAGTAACCTTCTTGGTTTTCATGTGTCTGGAAGTGGTTTCCAGGATTAGTTGTTCCATCACTTTCCCAGGGACTGAATTGAGGCTGATTTGGCCTGTAGTTCCCTGGATCCTCCTTCTTGCCCTTTCCTGAGACATGAGTCTAAAAGTCCAAGATTTCTGTCTTACTGAGCTGAATATGCTTGAACAGATGTAAGAATTTCATCCTGTTTAAAAACAGTAGTACCTTGAGCACTGAATTTAATTAATGTAATACTCCTATGATTGCTTAATTTTTGGGACTTATGGTGGTATAGCAGAAACTTTCTGTTCTACCTGACTTCTTGATACTGTTTTCCTCCCAAAACATTTTTTCAAAAGTAGTCAGGAAGGTCCACTACTGCAGAAAAGCCAGTTATCTCCTTTTTGCATTGTTTATTTCTTGCCTTATTTTTTTAAACTTCACCAACTAACTAAATAAAAGTGCAGAACACTTAAGTTAATGTCTAGCTGGAAGTACAAAATATTTGATAGTAAACAAAGCTTGTAGAGTGTATTTTATATTTCTAAGAAGTAAAAGACAAATAATATTTTTGTAGGTCCGATGATAAAGTGAGTACTGGAAAAGATATGAAACAGTGTGTTATAAAACCTTTACATCAAGCAAGAGAAACCCTCTCAAACCCAGGGCCAAACCTAATGAGCGTTACTGGAAAAAGAGATTATCCTGAAGAAGGTGAAAACAGAGAAGAGGGCAACATTGAGAACAGAAATGCAAAAGTGTGTTTGATGTTAGAAAAAACTGATGTATCAATGGTAAGTGCTGATCATGTGTTTTGAGCCAATTTATACCTTAATTCTTGTGTTTAAGTTCTTAGAACCATTGATGGCACAGAAATCCAGTATATGACTGTGAAAGGTTAACATGATTCTTTCGAGTTTTTTAATTCACTATTGGAAATTATACTGAGTAAATGGACTTAGAATCTAAAAATGTACACTGTTGTCTTATGTTTTACAGTGTATATGGTCAGAAGTCTGCATTATCATAAATACATGCTAACACTGTTACCAATTAATTTAATGTCTGTTATTCATTGAACAATGGAAATTAGGGCAGTTGTCTAACATCAGATACTACCTAAAATCCATATAAATGTACTTACAAGTTGAAATGTATGTGAACAAAGTTCAGACCTTCTGCTTAAATTCACTCAACAGGCCTAACCTAGCCCAGACTAGTTCCTTCTCTGTCTAAAGTTGCAATACCTGAATCAAGTTTATCTGGTGTTCTGTATTTTCTAGATAGATCACTAGATCTTTCAGTTAATGTATTATTTTGGGCAAGTATCCATAGCTGACAGAACTATGCTTACTGATGTTTTTTATGTTCTGGGATACATTTCTCTGTGTGTGTTTTGAATAATATTTAAACGCAGTTCTATAAACTCTGATAGTTTTTTTCTTCCTAGTTTATTCCCAGGGTAGAACAAAATTATTTTTTCCTTCCCTCAAATTTGTCTTTAAATTAATAGGTAGTGTTAGAAAATAACTCATCTTTCCTGCTTCTGAAGAGTTGCTGCACTTAGTAAGTTGAGCATGGCCTTGGTCTATTAACTAGCAGCCGCACTGGGAACTCAGGCATCAGAGATAATACCATCTAATGACACTTCTGCTTTAGAACCAGAAATTAAAGAAAATGGGGAACCATGTCCTAAGCTATCAGAGATGACAGCTGGACATGTTTTCAAGAACCTTAAACTTAGTTCTTTAAATCTTTTTGTCACCAAAACCAGTTAAAAATGTTTGGCACTTAATACAGTAATAATTGTCTCCTCTGTTCAGCAAAACACCAGTAACATAATAGAAGCTCCATCCTTCTCAGAGGCTACAAGAAAACACAATTTTACACACTCTGTTGAAGAAACATCTTGTAAAAGGATCAGGCAGGATAGTAGACTTCAGTCTCCAGAGTTATCGTCAGAGAGTGAGAGTCAAGTGGAACAAGAAGATGATTCTCAGCCTTCTACCTCTCAGGAAAAAAAATCAGACAATCTCACAAGGTAAAACAACTAACTGGCTTGTAAGCTCAACTGATTGGTTTTGGCTTTTGTTACAAATATTGGTTTTGGCTTTTGTTACAAATACATGATTATTAGCCATAGTTCTGCAGTGTGTTATATGAGCACGTGCAGGATGTCAGTCCTTGTGTCTTCCATCTGAACTCTACCAGATGATTGCAGATATTGCTATGTCTCCTACCCTGCCTGCACTTTCATAAAATGAACACAGCCAGCACTCCCACCATCCCATCCCAGGGTCCACCTTTGGTATCAGCAGGAATTTCTGATTTTAAAGGAGACGACTTTGAAGTACCCATATTAGGGGCATAGGGATTGATTGTGGATTAAACTAAACAGAAACTCTGTGCTGGAAGTGTCCTCTGCCGCTATTTGTTTCCCTTCCCCACCAGTTCACCAAAAAGGATGTTCTTTGGGGGAAGTTTGGAATTACTTTTGATACGCAAAGTGGGTTGTGCCCATCATTTTGAGAAGGGAAACAGTAAGCAGCTGATTACAGAAGAGATTGCTATCTGAGAAACCGGAGTAGATAATTAGTTACCATCTAACAGTTCTAGTTTCTAGACATTAGTCTGATCAACTAAAATATCATGGTTTGGGGCTCCTAGTATAGCTTTAGCAAAGGAGAACTGGAAATGTTCCCATGATGTAAAAAGCATGTGACTTCCATGCCCCTCAAAATGAAAACTAATTCATACTTTTGCAATCAAAGAATTCTATATCTTGCAAATTTAATTGTGCAGCTTTCCAACACTCTGAAACTGCTTAATACACATTTTCAATCAGTACTTTGTGCATACATAAAGAAATCAGGATTTCTTTAAATGATATGTGGATGCATTTTTGTCACTATACATTAGGAAGTAAATGTATTGTTGGTCACAATGATCCTTTTTTATTCATTGAGTTTGTTTTGATTTATGGTACCTCTTTTTTTGGAATGTCTTGGACTTCATTGTTTTTTAAACATGCTTTTGTACTGTACTTTCGAAGGCAGTCCAGAGGGTCATCAAAACGGATGGTGCTGCCAAAACATGTCTTGGAGCTAAGAACTGCTACTGCTGCTTCTGCCTCTCAATTTGAGGCTGATTGCAGTGAGAAGGGGAATCAAAAGCAAGAAGATAAACTGAGTGTTACTAGAGGCAAAAGTTTTAAAACTACACATAGAAAGAAATCTGGGAAGGAGCACAGAAGTTCAAAGATAACCTTGGTCACTCTCCGGGCTTCTCAAGAAGAGGAGGAGGACGAGGAGGCAGATGACTTTGAGCCTGATGATGAGGATGAATGCTTTGCACCAGAGGAAGTAAACAAAGCTCCAGCATTTGTTCCTATAGGTCTTCGATCTCCAAAACCTATTCCTGTTCAGATAGAGGAAACCATGGAGGAGGTATCATGGGTTCTGCATATGTACTTTTGTTTTGATTGTTTAAAAAGCTTTTATTCTAATTGCATCTCTGAGTACTTGGGGTTTATTGCAATTTAGTTTCATTAGTTAAGAATGGCATTGAGAGTAGCAGGGATGTTACTTGGCACATGTGGTTTTTGAACAAATGCTACATCAGTCTAAGGTCCAGTGTTGTGATTTAACCCCAGCCAGTAACTAAGTACCACATAGCTGCTCACTCACCCCTCACCCTCCAGTGGGATGGGGTGGAGAACAGAAAAAACGAAAAACTCGTCGGTTGAGATAAAGGTAGTTTAATAAGATAACAAAGGAAGAGAATAATAATAAAAAAATAAATGTGTTAAATATATAATATAATACAAGTGATACACAAATGCAATTGCTCACCACCTGTGGAAGAAAAACCTCCGATGCCCAGTCTGTTTCCGAGCAGCCATCCTGGCTCCTGGCTTGCTTTCCCAGTTATGTAGGGAGCATGATGTTAAATGGTAGGGAACATCCCCTTGGCCAGCCTGGGTCAGCTGTCCTGGCTGTGCTCTCCCAGCTTCTCGTGCACCTGGCAGGGTGTGGGAAGCTGAAAAATCTTGGACTTAGTGTAGACACTACTACTGCATAGCAACAACTAAATCCACCAGTGTTACCAACATTGTTCTCATCCTAAATCAAAACCACAGCACTATACCAGCTACTAGGAAGAAAATTAGCTTTATCCCAGCTGAAACCAGGACGTCCAGTTATATTTACAAACTGTATATAGGTCTGCAGGGGGCTCACCAGTTTGTTTATTGAGATTGATTGTGGGCACAGACTACCATGCTTACTACATGTTTTGAAGTCCAAGATGGAACAAATAGAGCATTTCAATTTTACATTGGAATGTTAGGAAATGAGAGAATGAGAGAAATGTTCCTGTATGTGATGTCTCCCTTGCTGAGAAACTTTAACTGTGTGGTGGGCTGACCCTGACCAGCAGCCAGGCACACACACACAGCTGCTTGCTCACTCCCCTCTCCTGTGGGACAAGGAGAAAATGGAAGGTAAGAAGACTTATGGATTGATATAAAGACAGTTCAATAGGTGAAGCAAAAGCTGCATGTGAAAGCAAAGCAAAATAAGGAATTTATTCACTACTTTCCATTGGCAGGCCACTTCCTGGAAAGCAGGGCCTTAGCCTGCATAAGAGTTACTCTGGGAGACAAGGACCATAACCACAAATGCCTCCTCTTCCTCCTCCTTTCCCTGAGCTTTTATTGCTGAACAAGACATTATATGATATGGAATATCCCTTTGTGCAGTTTGGGTCAGCTGTCCAAGGTGTGTGTTCTCCTGACCTTTTGCACAGCCCCAGCCTACTTGCTGGGGCAAAGAGTAGGACAACAAAAGCTTTGATCCTGTGCAAACACTGTTCAGCAATAACAAAAAGAGTGGTGTGTTATCAACACTGTTGTAATGTTAAATCCAAAACACAGTACTATGTGGGTTGCTATGAAGAAAATTAACTTCATCCTAGCCATGCCCAGTATAATCTTCACCCTTTATTTTATACCATTTGTGTCATACTCAGGCCCTACACTATTCAGTACATCCTTACTAACCACAACTTCTCTTCCTATCCTTTGCTAGACACATATGTATCATTCCCTTGGTCTGTGGGCCATTCCCTTAAAATGTCTATCAAATGTTCTTTGAGTTATTTAGTCAATGCCTTGGGCTTCATGTATTATGTGGTTGCTCAGGAGTGGTGGCATGTTGTGTTGAGTTTTTGGGTGCCAAAGCCAGCTCAAGTTGGTCTCCACTGCACTTGCCTGGTTTCTTGTGAGGCTTGTCTTTCCTTGATTTATGTAGTTCTTGCTATAGTACTTACTATAGCATACAACTCAAACAATGGGTTGAAAAAAAGTTTAAAAGTTTATCCATTATAATCTCCAGCTTTTAACCCTTTGGTTCAGGCTGTAGAGTTTGACATTGTAATGGATTCCACTCCTTGCCCATGCTCCAGCATGGGTCCTCCATGGGCTGTGGTCCATTCAGGGATGTTCCTGCTCTGTCTGGCCTAGGCAGATCTATGGGCCTCAGTCCCTGCTGCTGTCAGTGAAAGACCATTTACATCTTTGTCAATTTTTTTCAAAAGCTGTATGTTTTGACTCTTCCATGGACCATTTGTAGAATTCGAAACTTTAACCCTAGAGTGCAGGCCTATGTTTTAATTGTATTCTTACACTAGAATAAAACTTGAGACTGTAAGACTGTAGCAAGACGTGGTATCATATCTACTAAGACCAGTCACTAGAGAGGAAATGGCATAGTTTTTTGTCATCAGGGAACTGTTGAGGTTTGGAAGCAGTGGACTCTCTTCAAGGTCTTGAAAGGGATTGTGCTCAAAGGTTTAGATATTTTCCTATTTTTTTCCCTATCATTCATCTTAATTCTTTGCTTTTTTTCTGTTGCCTCTTGCCAGTCTTATCTCAGTGATGTGTCTTCATAGCTCTTTTTTTTCCTTCTTTTTGCTTCATTCCAAATCTGTTTATCTCACCTGTTCCATTCATGCCTCAGATCTTCATCACTACTTCTTTCCATTCACTCCAACTCTTTTTGCTTACTGCTAGTGGTCACCTTCCTCTCTTCGCCCATTGAAATCCTGCTTTTTTATCTCCTCAGTTAATCATGCTGTTTCTTTCTCTGGGTGAAACAGCAGGACAATTTAAAGCTCAGTCAAAATACCAAGGGAGACTTTAGAACAATAATGGACAGGAAAGCTGTTGCACGGAAAGTTTTCCTGAATAGCTTCATTTCAAAGGTGTGGAATATGTTATGTGTGGGGATGATGATCAAGTTTTTTGGTTTAACATGTAGAAGCCGTGAGTACTAGTAACGGATATGGTTAGGTACATGAGGACTCGGCTGTTGCCAAATTTAAATAGATTAGTGGAACGTACCTGTAAGTGTGCAAGCCTTTGAAAGCTACCCAGATTAAGCAGTGTTTTTCATAAGAACCTCACTGGAAATACTATAACCTTTCTGCCAAATTTCAAGTCCTTGTTTCTGAAAATGTCAAATGTCTGAAGCTGTCAGTGAAAAGACAGTGTTAAAGAAAGAAGAAAAAATTATAGGTAAAATGGGAGGGGAAGGGTGTCTGTGTATGGAAAGGTATGGGTATGTGTATTCCGTAGTCTTAGTTTGGAAAAAAGCTGAACTCTTTTTCTGTCCTGAAGACTTAAAAAGCAGAAAAGTTGTGAAAACTAACAAAAATCATTTGAGGTAAACAGACACCATGAAAGATCTCAGCCACATAACTTAGTTTGGTGGAGAAATAAGCAATTAGAAACAAGGTCTTAGGTCGTCTGATGCTTCTGGTTAGTTTCAAGCAGCACTATCAGTTCTTCCTGCAGTTCCTACAACTGCTGTCTTCTTAAATCAGAAGGAATGTAGTGTAAGACATAATTTTTGGGAAGGATCCCACTAAATGTACAAGATCTGTAAGTATATGTCGTTTACAAAAATCTGCATTTGACAGATTTTCTTTTGGGGCTAATGAACTGAAATACTTTTAAAATTATTTTTACAGCTGGAAATATCTGTGAATATACCAGATGTGCAGGTATCTACTGATACTGAAAGTCTCTCTCATGCATCTGTCCAGCTGATGGTACAGGAGGAAAAAGTAAGCACCTCAACAGCTGTAAGAATGTCGTTTGTTTGTTTCATAGCCCATGCAAAGCTACATGGACAGTGTCTGGTTGGCATGTTGGCTTGCAACAGTATAGCTTAATAGACTCTTGTCCCATGCAGATAAAAGAGACACAGCTATGGGAAAACAATGTAAGTAAATATTGTCAGCCTTTAAAATACCCTAGGTATTTTTACCTAGGGTAACCTCTGGGCAGAGAATTTACCCATAAGCATTAAATTAAAATTGTGGACTTATTTTATATAGAACTTTGATGTTGTTTTTCTTTTTATTTAAGGAAAAAACAGTACATGAAAATCCAGATGTGGACAAAGGTAAATATGAAACAATCTTGTTCATATCTTTTCCTGTGAACTTGCTACGAATACAGAATTACTCTTGCTGGATGTTTGGAGGTTTATATACCTGATAAAAAAACCTGCTTATGAGATACTGGATGCTTTTATGTTCTGGAGAAGATTTAAACCACTTTCTTTCTTACTGTTCTCTATCAAGCAGGAGGACCAAGCATTGCAGAGTTCTGTTTACCAAAGTCAGAATGTGCCCTTTGTGGGTGCTGTCTGTAACTTTCCCCTGCTGTGGTTAGTTGTACAGGGAAAAGAGGAAACTTTGCAAGAGCTTACTTGCAGCTTGCTTGATGTGTGACTGGGTGGTACAAAGAGTGGAGAGATTCATTGCTTTGTCATTTCTGTAGTCTCTGACTTTAATATCCTAAACTGGTAAAGTAGCATGTGTGACAGACTGTGATCACAGTAAATATTCATTCCATGTGGGATATGTTACAAACTCTTATGGATCTATTAATTTTTAGAATAGCTTTCACTTTTAAATGTAAACACATTCTCAATACATCTTCCTAGGAAGCACTGGAAATGGAGCAGGCTACTGTCTTAGTTGAAGGAGGGGAAACCAATTTATTATTTCAATTTATTTCAGTACAATAGCTTTGGAGGATGGAAATGTTTTGTCCGATATGACCAGTCAGTGATAGGCAAAGGGATGTATTCTGGCTAGAGATACAAAATTGAGAATCTAAACTGGGATGTGGATCAACACTATGAGTTATGGATTCCTGTGATTAAACTGTTACATCTTACTTTTCTGTTTGTGGTGGGTTGACTTTGGCCAACTGTGAGATGCTCACCCAGCTGCTCTCCTGCTCCTCCCCACAGAACTAGGGGACAAAATAAAATAGAAATGCTCCTGAGTTGAGATAAAGACAAGGGCATCATTTATCAAAACAGACTCAACTTGGGGAAAACTAATTTAATCTATTGCTAAATAAAATAGAGTAGGATGGTGAGAAACAAAGACAAAAACTAAACCATCTTCTCCCCACCTTCTTAGCCTCAACTTCACACTTTCATTTCCCACTGCTCTGCCTCCTCCTCCCAAGCAATGCAGAGGGATGAGGAATGGGGAATGGGGGTTGCAGTCAGTTCCTAACACTTCATCTCTGCTGCTTCTTCCTCCTCACGCTTTTCCCCTGCTCCAGCGTGGCGTCCTTCCCATGGGATACAGTCCCTCACAAACTGTTGCAATGTGGGGTCCTTCCCATGGGGTACATTCCTTCAGGATAAGTCTGCTCCACCACGGGTCCTCTACAGGATGCAGTTTCTTCAGGGAATATCTGCCTGCTCCACCAAGGTCTCCTTCACAGGTTGCAAGAGAATCTCTGCACCTGCACAGGAGCATCTCCTCCCCCTCCTTCGTTACCAAGCTTGGTGTTCGCAGGGTTGTTTCTGACACTTTTTTCCCTCACTCTTTACCACTGTGCAACATTTTCCCCTTTCTTAAATATGTTTCCCAAAGGTGCCACCATCTTTGCTGACAGGCTCAGCTGTATCCTGCAGGGGTCAGTTGGAACCAGCTGTGCCCCCCTGTTACCCTCACTTTGCCACCTGTACCCAGTACAACATTAAAGGGAATTATGTGGTTGCTCAGTGTTTTTTATGGTAGTTTGAATTTAGTGGATGAGAATTGCTGTCTGTCTACAAGTGTCTTGATCCATGAATGGGAACAATTAAAAAAATATGTACTTCACCATATTGATGATAGTGTCAAATGCTTTTTGAATATGGATAAGTGGGTTTCTGGTTAATGTGCTTGTGACTTTTAACTTGTGTGAACAACTTCGCAGGAATTAATGATGGAAGCACTGAAGCTGCCATGACTTTACTTGCAATGGGTGATCCAATGTTCCAGTTAAAAACAAGCACTGAAGGTATGATCCAGTTTATGGGACAGAGCCTTGCTTGTACTTTCCGTGTCCACCTAAGGAAGGATGGAGCAGTGGCTGCAAAGGTCTGCCACACGCTGCTGCATAGCAGGAGGTCAAGAGTCTGTTACACTTTTAGTCCTGCTGAATTGTATTGCATAGTGAGACTAGGCAATGCAGGCTGGCTGGAAAAAGCAAGGCACCTCACTGGATAATGCCAACTGCATCAGTGTAAGGATATGTTTGAATTAATCTTGTCACATAAATTGGACAAAGGAAAGGAATGAGACTGAAATGACCGTAACTATCAGTAGTCTTTTCAGGCCTTTAACCTGAAACATAGCTTATTCCACCTAACTAGGTACAACCTGAAATTACCTAAGTTGAGTTTAGCTTTTGATAGACTTTTTTTTAGAACTACCTGTTTTCATTTGTTGAATGTTAGTTTCTGCATTCTTACTATCAAAAGTGTGATCTAAGGACTGCATTTACCTGGGATTTGAATTTGCATCTTTGGAGAATGCAGACTTTGTTAAATGAAGTTTGAAGTTGAACAGCTGTAAAATAGCTTTATGTACATCCCAAACCTGAGTCTTTTAAATTATGCTTTTCTATTCTGTTTATTGTTTTAACCAGAATGGACACATGTGTTACCCGTTCAAGATGAGTTGGACATGGCCAATAGCCTTGTAACCCACGCCTACTCCAGACAAAATAGAACTCCTAGTCAGTGTTTGCTTTCTTCAGACACTTCTACCAAGGAATTGGTTCCCTCTGAGGATGAAAGCAACAGTAATGTAGAGGATCAAAGCACTGGCACAAGAATAGATGTCAAAGAATATTTTGAGAAAAATGCTACAGATACCAGGTTAAATTACTACTTCATTTTCTTTAGGGGGTGAGATCCTGTGGCACTGCTTACTTTTGCTAGGTTCTTTCTGGCATTTTTACTGAATTGCAAGAAGTCTTGCTTTAGCGAAGGTTTTTCACTTTAAGTAATTTGGTATGTAATCTGGAAATCCCCTCTTGTCTCTTTCTTACGACTTTTATGAGATGATGATATGTAAGTTTGGGGATGTAGAAATTGTTTTTCACTCCTGAAGTTTACCCTGGTGGGGGAGAAAAGAATATTCAAACTTAGTTGGTATGGATCTTTCTTACTTACCAAGCTCATTTTCCCTAAGTACTTTACAGCTAATGATGCCAAGGCAAATCGCTTCAGTGTCACTGCTGCTGTTGAATGTAGGTCAAAGATTTAGAGCAAAAAGATGTCAAGGATCTTCTAGCATTATGTTTTTTAATGCTTTAACTTTTTAAATTTTGTTCAAGCATTTGTGAATGTTGAAACAGCTTGATGGAACACCTTTTCAGAAAAAAATCTGTGGTGATCATGTTGTATAATTTGAAAGACTATTTAACTTGTTGATTGCTTGAACAAACTAGCAGATTACAGTCCTCTGAAAAACTATAATGAAAGATATTTTACTCTAATTCCAGTGTTCTTTTATTATATTATTAACCAGAACTTACTACCATGTGATCAGTGTTACAGTTCTGATCTTCTCACGTTTCTTAAATATTTCAATTATTCTTTTTTTTACTGTAGGTAGGGAACATGCTAGTTTGCGGTATACCTGCATGTTCCGATTCCCAGATTATCTTTATTTTTTGTTCTGCCAGCTGCAGCCTGTATGTCAGCTCTTCATCTCATCTACTCTATCCCTCTTCTCTCTTCTCTGCACCGTGATCTTTGCTGGAAGTACTAATTTAATCTCACAACTAACTGTCAAAAATCAAGAACTGCATTGATGGCATTTTTCTTTTTTACTTGCAGTGATAGCTCTTTGCCTGTGGTGAATAGTATGAGACTGACAGGAGGCAGACTCCTGAAGCCTAAGCCAGACTTTGGAGTATTGAGGTCCAATGAAAACATAATTCAGAAGTCACTTAATACAAATGTACTTGTGGAACAACTGGAGCATGTTCAAAGTGGTAAGCGTGTTTCTTATCCTAGGGTTCTGAAAATGATTTCTTCTGATGGATTCACATTTATGAAATGAAACTAAGCTGAAAGTAGTCTTCACTTTCTGTTCATGTTCACAGATGATGCATCACCACTGTAATATAGGGCATCCATTTATGGTATAGTTTTATACATAAGTATACTTTTCAGTATAAAATTAAATGAAATCTGAATAGCAGGTTTTTCTGTGCAGGTCCTAAATTACCTGGAAAGCTCTGAAATTACTGGACTGCCAATTACAAAAATACAGTACAATACAGTGTACTTTTTTCTATTATCATTGTCTTTCCCTTCTGTTAAAACCAGAAGGGAAGATAATACAGAACTGTTTTGGTACTCTTAAAGCAGCTACAAAAAGATGGTCTGACTCTTAATCACCTTCATATCACTGGCAAAATGCACAGCATACCAAAGGCAAGATGAGATATGTGTATATGTGTCATTTATAGAAGACATGTACATATACAGCAAAATTGTTAATAATTTTGGAGTGTGTTTATGTATACATATCTACATATATATACATTTTAGTATACAAAAGCTTATGTGAAAATATAATATGCAATGCATACACACACACACACAAATAAAAAATTAATTTTTATTCTTGCATATCTTAGAGTCTACAGTCCTGAGAGGTACTGCAGAAATGCAGAAGGTGGACCTAGAACAGGTCAGACCAGCTGCAGGTGATTCTTCAGATCTCCATGATTTTGCAACAAGATGTATGGAACTTACCAAGCAAGTAGACAAAACTGAGAGGTAGGAAGAATAATCAGTTAATACTGAGTTTATTCCTAAAGTCTTTTAAAATAGGCAGCTAAAGTGCATGTGTAGTATGCATCTGTGAAGCAGTGTGCTTACAGATACTGTCTGTTTATGCACATAAATGGATGGTTTAGACTTCTAAGGTTTTTCTCTTGCATTTTAAGCATTTTAAGCAGCTTTTGGAGGTAAAACATTAACTTTGTTTGCTGTTTCAGAATTTAGTAATCATCTTGCTGCTTAATTGTTTCCTGTGAAACTGTGTCTGAAAGGAAATATTAAGGAATTGATCCATTTGGAAATGTTAATGAGTTTGTAAGGCTTCCTGCTTGGTCATGCATTTAGTAGTAAAGTCTCAATTAGTGGTGTAAAGGGAGGCTTTTTCCTGAAATACTTTATGTAGACTTGTTCAAAGAATATACATTTTGTTTGGTGGAATGATGTAGTACTTGTGGAACAACTGGAGCATGTTCAAAGTGGTAAGCGTGTTTCTTATCCTAGGGTTCTGAAAATGATTTCTTCTGATGGATTCACATTTATGAAATGAAACTAAGCTGAAAGTAGTCTTCACTTTCTGTTCATGTTCACAGATGATGCATCACCACTGTAATATAGGGCATCCATTTATGGTATAGTTTTATACATAAGTATACTTTTCAGTATAAAATTAAATGAAATCTGAATAGCAGGTTTTTCTGTGCAGGTCCTAAATTACCTGGAAAGCTCTGAAATTACTGGACTGCCAATTACAAAAATACAGTACAATACAGTGTACTTTTTTCTATTATCATTGTCTTTCTCTTCTGTTAAAAGCAGAAGGGGAGATAATACTGTATACAGTATTATCAATACAGTATACAGAACTGTATTGATGCCTTGTTTCTCTGTAACTACATAAGCTTCATATTAATGAGTAATTATACAGAATTTATCCCATGCACAGGGTATCTTGGTATTGGTTTCAAGTTAACTGGATATATACCTTACAGAACAGAGATGAGAGATGCTTGTGAAAATTCAGGAGAATTAAGACCTGTAACTGCATCAACAAAACCTGAAAAATCTCATCTTGGACTAGAGGATTATCTAAATCAAAGTTCTATGGATGGAATTCCTGAGCAAAATCCTTGTCCTCCTGAGCACAGTATATGCACAATCAACTTTACTCAGGTAAAGAACTTAATTTAATTACAGTCTAGGTGCCCAGTTTCTGAAATTCTGTGAAAGAAGAGGTTTTCAGTGCAAATGTACTCACCCATTTTAAAGACCTGGTACTTCAGCTGGTGAATGAAATTTTCCTTTTTGCAAAGTCATAACCAAACTTAATCTTTCAGACACACTTAATCTTTACAAGCCTCAGTTTCTAGCATTTCAGCACTAAGTGATAAATACATTAACAAAATTTTGAGCAACTTTTTAAAGAGTTTTGATGGAAGAAGTTACCTAGGACTCATGTATTCATTCTGTCTGACCTCTTACTGTTACATTTGTTTAAATTAAAATTAAGTTAAAATGTCACTGCCAGACATAGCATTTTGATTGTCACCTTCATTTGCTTTGTTTAAAACAAACTTCATATTTTGCTGTACTCTTTCCCATTTATTTCAAAACCCACTGAAGTAGTTTACATATATATTATCATGGACAAACAGTATGTCTTTCACATCCATTTCTTTGCAGTGGTTTTTGTATCCCTCTTCTAGTATAAACAAGAAGTATCTTATTTTTTCATGAGGCAAAAGGTTCATTCTGAGTTCCCTCAGGGTTTCTAGTGTTGCCTGAGATCAGTGTAGATGCTGGTAGGGTAGAACAGCTGATGGATAGTAGCTTGTTTTCCCAGTGCCACCTGTTGATGTGTCAAGGCTGATCTCATGCTAGAACAAGGTACAAGAATGATTTGGCTCTTACAGGATTGGCAGAGAGTGTGAGAAGAAGGAAGCTGCAGTGAAGTATTCCTGGTTTTAGAAAAGGTACATGCCATAAAAGGGAAGGGATAGATGAGTTGCAGAGCTTGGTGTTTTTCTTTGGTACTCGGTGCTTTTGTAATGGTTGGGGGAATTTGTGTTAGTGCCACTGAACAATTTATTATGTGAGTCATCTCTGACAGAGTTGTGCTGTAGGAAGTATAAATTTATTTTGACAAACCATCAATACAGACAATGAGCTGCATATAAATTTTATAATGCCCAAGTGTTTCTTGTCCTTGTCAGGCTAATATCCTTCAACCTAGAATAGCTAGAAGTAAAAGCTGACAAAATGCAATTATGATGATGTCACTAGATTTTTTAGCTCTTCAGCATTTGACATGCTTTGTTTTTTTCCTGTTTTTTAGATTTATTTATCCGATTTATTAACTTGTTTTATTTCAAATGTGTTATTTCTAGAAGGAAGCTTGTGCTCAGGATCCTCAACAGCAATGCGTAAGCAGCACAGAAGAGACTTCAGGTATAACGTGCTAATATTATAAGTTAGCTAAAAGCCCACAGTTGTGTATCTTGCAGTTGCACAAAGATGAATTAAAAAAATGTAAAATGTTTTCACTGACATGATTAATCAATCTGTTTCATTAACAAAAATAATGACCCACAGCACAGTGCCATTCCCCTCGCTAGCCTCTTATCATTACATTTCATTAACACAAACTAGACGGGGGAACTTTTTGAATGGCACTTCATTAAGTTTAAGTATCAGTGGAAGGGCACTTTCTTGCTCTCTCCTCCCTGCTGTGAGTGCCTGCTGCCTACCTGGTGCTAGCTTTAGCAGTTGTTAGAGCCCTTTATGAGCCTCTGACTCACCTATCTGTCAAAAATTGAAGGTGACAGAGGGACAGAACCTGTGTAGTTTTCCACTGGCTTAGTGAGCTATAGTGGCTCATGAAGCTGTTGAGTGAATGCCAGCGTCAGAGTTGTGTGAGTAGGAGGGCTGGGCTATGCAAGTATGGAGCAGGGGAGAAAGGAAAAGAGTGGAAGAAAAAGGAAGAAAACAACTAGACTTCCTTCTTTAGCTGTAGTGAGTCAGCAGATTAACTCCTAACTGATCAGATGTGATGAAAGGTATGAAGGTGATGGCTGCTTTTCCCTAAAACAAATTGAAATGGAGCTAGTGTGGAACCAGTCTGTTCTAAGGTACGGGAAGATCACTGTGTCACAAGCCCAGAATACTTACTTTACATGGAAACTGCAGTCTAAAGTTGTAACTCCTGAGCATGTGCAAAAGATAGGTCTAATACTTCTTCTTAGACATCTGTCGTTATGCTCTATAATTTCAAGGATCTTGGGACAGAGCATCTTAAATCATCTTTAATTAGATAAAGAACCAAAGTGAGTTGAGGTTGGAATAACAGCAGCTTTACATCATCAAGCATGAGAGCTGTCTTAAATAATGGAGCAGCACTGTTGTTTTCTATCTTTTGAAAACTTTACAAATGTTCTCTCCTTAAATTCATTCTAACGGATGGCAGTTATCAGTTATCTGTTAATGTCCATCTGTTGACTAAATTATTTCTATTTTTCAAGACTATATTTCTCAGGTCGTTTTCTGCAAGTCCACAGTGAGGGCAAAAATCTTTGTGTTTACCATCAAAACAGCAGACTCCTGCCATTTAAAGAACTCGTAATACCTGACAGTTGCAATTAAAGGCAGAGGGCCATTTGACCACTGTTACACAAGTTTAATTAAACTGCAAATTGTTCTTTAATGATAGAACACTCATTAAAAAGCTCCATCGCTCCTAGGCATTTTTAATAATCTTCATTCTGAATGTTAGTCAGGCCTCCACTGCAATGAATAGGCTCCAGGGGGTGACAATGCATATCTCATCTAAGAAGAAAGGAAGTAAATTGTCTTAAGAATATACGCAGTGCCTTTTTCTGTGGACAAATGAGTGCCTAACATTTAATTACTCAAGGTAGGGAGGGCATGAAGAGAACAGTGAAATTTCAGACTTGAATAACAGGGTTCTTTTATTTATTTCCCTGAAAAAATTACAGTAGTGAATGATGATCATAGATGTCCGGAGGAGGAACAGACATTCATTTTAACATTGGTGGAAATACCAGCTGACTCAAAAGAGTTTGATGCATCTGCTTTGCTGGAACAAACTTCAGAACCATTACTACCAGCCCCAATTCTTATCAGCCCAATAAATGCAAGTGAAACAGGCATGAATGAAGAGGAGAGGTAAATGCTTTATTTTTGAGCAAAGTGAAACACGTTTTGTGAACCTTGATTGTTCCCTGAATGTGCATTACAGATTAGAACTTTTCAAAAAAAAGAAATGCAAGAGGAAATAACTTTGGCAGACTGGTCAGAGAATTAAGAAAGTGAAAAAGGTGTAATCAGATTTGAGAAAATTCTCATCAATGGTTTAAAGTCAGTGTTTTAGTTAGCTGAGATTTTGATGTCAACCTTAATTCTGATTTATCCTTCAGAGCAAGTCTTCCTTTTTAGTAGAAGTCATTTGTCCAGCCTGAGTCTATTCTGCCATGGATACTTAGACTGAAAAGTAATTTAAATGAAAAATCTAAGCAGGTTTGCATTTTTACAGTACTTTAATAATTTTGCAAAGTAGATGTTTATTAATAGGTCTTCCAGATTTTTAGTATAGATGGTCTTCTGGAGAACATGATAAACAGTGAACGTAAAATCAGATATAATTCTCTTGAGTTTGTGCCATGTTCAAAAGCCAGAAGAGCTGAAAAAGCAAACAAATTAATTCCTCAACAGAATAATAGCTGGTGTCCAGTACTGTGATGGAGGGTATTTGAGTTCCCTTTACAAGGAGTACTCCTCAATGCAATGTAACAAACTTATTTCAACATTCAGTTGAACTAAATCTCCTGGTCAGTTTGGGAGGAAAAAAACGAACATCAAAGGAAAAAGACATTCTGAAGTGTTGCAAAGTTGTAAAAAACCCTATTACTATATTAATGTAAATCCTCAGATCATAACTGGAGGTGTGATGCAATTCCACACCATTTTGGAGGACCTTGTCCTGTGACATCAGATGTTAATGTCATTCCCTTAGTTATTGAAAGGATAGGTCTTTGAGTGAATTTTGGCTACCCACTGAATTTTGACTACACCACGTAAGAATTCTAACTCCTCTCCAACTACTGATGATAGACAGAATTTCTGACAAGCAGTGTTAGGGTACATCTTCTGTCTCACTGTCCGTTACTGCTTTACCCTATTTCCCCTTAGTCTCTACTGCTTCCCTAGATGTCTTGCTGTCTTTTGAGATGGTACTGGGAGGGGGTAGAAGGGTGTGGCGATGAAGATTCAGCTGTGCATATAAAATAATACTGTATTTTAGGATTTTCTAGGGCAGCAGTTAGTTGTCATAGTTTCACATTTTATGAAAATACCAAGTGGAGTTCAAATAGAACAGCTTCTAAAGTAACTAGATACAATTGTGACTAGAAAAACTCAATTCTCTGACTTAAGATAGCGCAGCAAAATGTTTCTTGGTAGTGAACAGTACATTTGAAGTTAATATTGATATTAAGCAAGAAAGAGTATCACCGTAGATCCATGTGTAATTTCCATACAGAAATGTTACATGAGGTAAATTCTGGCTTCTTGTACAGTCACATTAATGACTTTAAATATAAACAGCATTGGAACCTTGACAACTGCAGCTGATGAATTTGCTGCACCTTTAAACAGCAGTATGGAAACGAAACAACTAGGGAGTGCATCAGTAGAGCCCGTTCCAAATTTGCAGACAACTCAGAAAAGGTCAGCTGCTGAGCTTGAAGAGAATGATTTTCCTCCTGCCAAGAAAACTCTGTCTACTGTTGTAGTGGAAGATAACTTGCAAACCACTTACAAGGTGAGATGGTAATTTGGTAAGTGAGTTTTTGTGCATAGTGTAGATGCATAACGTAATAGAACATTTTAATTATGTTTATTGTTTAACAATGTCACTTGCTTAAAAATTTGCTGCTTGTACAATTTAAAAGGAAAATCAACACCCATAGATTGCTTTTTTATTTTGAATTCTATAACAGTTTTGGGGCTGTTGATTTAGTATTAATTTTTTTGAGAATCTGTAGGCTTTCAGGTTTTTTAGTGGGCTTCCTAGTAAGCAAACTGGTCATATGTCTTCCTTGGTTGATTCTCCACAGCCTTTCCAACAATGACATTGCAGGGAGGGAAACTCTGGATGACTGGTACACTGTCTAGGTTCACTGAACAATGTTATGATTCCTCATGGTGCCTGTTGCATGAAGAAGTTGTTAGACATGTTCCTACCATTTTTTTAACATAGTGGGTATTACTTTAAAAGAACAAGCTGCAAAGAAGAATTGGGCAGCTCGTTTCTAGCTTCCCTCTGTGCTTTTAAAATATGACCAAGCTTGGGGCAGTGACTGCCATTCATTTTTGTGAGTAGGCTAAGATTGTGTAGTGTGTCTGGATAAGGAAACAGGTAATAATTCCCCACATGATTCAGACGGCTTTTCTAGGAAGAACTGGGTAACAATCCTCTTCCTTCTTTGACCTCTCATCTTGACATCCTTGTCTTGAGTCATTTGCCGTAAGCACACCTTGAAAAGCCTGCTCAGGAAATGAGTTAAGTGATGAATGATACTGTACCGAAAATGTAGTCTTCTTTATCACTCCTGTTCTTAGAACTGTACACAAGTGATATGACTTTATCAACTTCATTGTCCCTTCTATATTGAGAGAAATAACTTTTTTTTTTTTTACTTTTTTTTTTTTATTTTAAATGCAGGGTTATTCAATTAAATCCACACATGCTCCAATGATAGCTTCTGGTAGGTAAACTTAAACTTGTAAAACAAAGTATAATAAATGTAAATGCATAATATATCACAGTATAATACTGGCTGTCATTGTTCTAAATAGTCTTGTGTGAGGCTATCTACCATAAAAGTAGAAATAAATTTTCCTGGTAATACCCTAATACCATCATTACATATTTTCTGCTATAAACTAGATGTGTTGGATTACATAACTGGCTGTTAATCTAATAATGGTTCTAAAAACATTGCTGTAGCTAGTCTGTTTGTGAAATTTGGTAATTTGCTTGGACTAAACATGATATCTTCTCTAAAGCAAATATTTCCACCTGTTGGAAAGCACTAGTAACCCAAGGTATTAACAGGTATTGTAACCATACTATGCCAAAATATTTCATTTTTATTTTATTTTGTATTTGTCTTTAAAAAAAAAAGATGCACAATGTAATTGAAAGCTTAATCTGCCTCTGAAGAATCAGAGGGAAAATAGAATTGCTGAAAATGCCATCTGCAGTGATCTGAGCCTGTGAGGGGTTGGGGAACTACTTTTTGGCCCTGAAAAAGACTTTAAAGGGAAATTGTGGGAGCTTAAACAGCTGGATGACTTAACAAAGTTCTGTAGTGTGGTGTAAAGGATTGGGGCAGGTGTGGGGGGGTGGTTGTGGTGTAAAACCGCATTTCTACCATCTTTTCCAGCTTTCCTCCATAACATCTGTAATACCTTACAGACTTTTTAAAAGTAGACCTTGAACATTTAATTTTTAGTGGTTATTTCAAAAATTAAGTGACAAAAAACTGAAAAAAAATTCAGCCCTTGTTTTCTAATGGTGCAAGCCATCTTAACATCACACACACCTTTTGGGCTGTTGTGTTACCACTGAAGTTAAGTAACCGAAGTCCTTGCTTGAATTATTCTCATCTCCCTTTACAGGGAATCCTGTTCAAAAAACAGAGGCTTCAGGAAAGGAAAAAGTACTTACGTCTGTGTTGATGTCTGAGTCTAAGTCACCACTGTCTGAGAGAAGTCACCTTGAGACTTTGGAGAACTTAGGGGAAGCACCACTTGAGAATTCAGCATTCAAACAGGAAGAAGAGGTGACATCTGGATTAACTTCTAACAGAAAAGCAGAAATAAGTGGACAAGGAAAGCAGGGAGATGTGCATGATTCTGGACAGTTGGAACATACTGGAAGCCTAGCATCGTCTTCAAAAACTCCACTACTTAGGTATTTATGCAATAATGTTTTGTCAGCCTTTTTTCCATATTGAGGTGTTTATATCCTTTTTCCATTTAGAATTACAAGGGCAGTACTGTTGTTGGTGACCTACATGGCTAAGAGTTACTGTCTATCCTCTTCAGCAAAGTAGAAAGGATCAAACTGTCCACTTTGGAATTTGAATTATTTTGTTCATAAAATGGGCAGACTGACCAAAGGACACTACCTGCGTATGATATGTCTGTTTAGACACTGACAGATGCGTCTTGTGAGACTGACATCCATTGGCTGTGATACAGATTTAGGATAATTGTTGTTCTCCTTAGCTCAGTCTAATGTTGTGATATATACACCCATCCACTTTTGATTTTTGTCCTTCTGCCAAAAAGATTTGTTACTGGATTTTTAGGACTAACTTCAGATGTGTCATTTCCCCAAAGGAATTTCAGTCTTGACAGCTCAGAGGATATTCCTCTTATCTATCCATCTGACTGTGGATTTTTTTAATATCCTTTTCTATAATGTTTAACTATTCAAGTTCCTGCTTTCTGTTGCTCTTGTGCTCACTGCTTTTGATTGCGATCCTCCACTGGTCTCTTCTGATCCTGTTGTTTACTCTTTCATTGTACTTATGTGGGTACCAAAACTGGTTATGTATACGTGGGACAACCACAGCAATTGGGTAATGATGCATTAACATCAGAATCCTTGCCTTAATGTTTACTTTCTAAGTTGTAAACTCTTAACAGTATGAAAAGTTGATACTCTCTGTGCCTTCCTCATCACTGTGACTTCCATAAGTTCACTGGTATTAGGTCTGACGCTGTTAATAGGCTGAAACCCTGCAGCAGATAGTCTTCTCTCTGGAGTTTAAGACAGTCTGCTGTGGCCACATCCTTGGGAATCAGGGTTTTTTTCCATTGATTACATGAAGAGTGCTCTTTTCAGTTCATTCTTTAGGAGTATGTCTCCATTACTCTTGGAATCTTTCTGAAGATCTGGTAGCTTGTTACAGGCTCTGGTTTAGTAGCAAATAGTAGGTTCCTGTTGTCAGGGTTGGAAATTGTCAGGAGTCTCTGTAACTCTTTGAAAAACTCTTGTGCCAGAATATTCAGTAATACAAAAGCTTTTCTCAGAATTACTTTTTTTTTCTCCTCAGAGTTTTCATAGATCTTGGACATGTGTGTTTGTTTCCTGTGTAGTGAATTGGACTCCTGTAATACTATTTACATCATCCTTTTATGGAGCAATCCTATGACATCCTGACTGTATTTGTCTGTATTTGTTTTGAACAGGGGTGGACGAAAACCATTGGGATTTTTATCTTTAATTTGCAAAAAAAGTAGGTCTGAATCTGCACAAGATACCAAAAGGAATAGAGGGAAGATCCAAAAACCTCGGATTGTGACTCCAAAGCGAAGTCTAAAAAAGCCCACTCCATCCACTAAGGATGATAGGGAATCTTGTTCCCTTCCCTCTACAAGCACATCATCATCTGTGGAGTATGAGAATGTAGCTGCTGATGCTGCAGTTACGGTATGTGTTTACTTTGAATGCCCTTGCATTTCTGAGATGTGAAGAACAGTGAATTGTTTTAGGAGTGGGTAGGTGGGTATGTAGTGTTCATGTTTTGAGAGAGATACCTGCTCCACTGAATAAATCCTGACTAGGAAACTTAAAAGGGAACTAGGTTGGCTTTCCTCTGCACTTGTTTCCCATTTTCACTAAACTCTGAAATTTTTGTCTAAACTTCCCATCTAAATTGGAAGCTCAAGTGCATATACATACACACACGCACACAAACAGATTAAGACTGTTAAGAATAGCCTTTTTTTTCTCTATTAGGTTCCAAGTAACAAACCGTCTAAGAAGCCACCCCTTTGTGCTAAAGATCAAGAGAAGGAAGAAGAGCCAACCAGAATCTCAGAGTATTTTTTCAGTGACATCTTTATGGAAGTGGCTGATCCAGAATAACAAATTGACTTTATAAAGCCTGGGATCTGGGAGTATAATGCAACAAGAAAAGAGTATGTTTTAAAAGTTCTGATGTGTTCTGATATTCATTATGCCACACTTAATGTCAGCCGAGCTGTTAATAAATTCTGTAAAGATGAAATGGCTTCCTTCTGAAGCAACCTGGATACTTTTAAAATGTTCACATCTAAACCACTACATTGATGTCATTGGACCAGACCAGCGGCTGCTGGCTTATAGTTTTACTTGTTTAGACGCTGATAATGGATGCATGACTATCTTCCAGAAAAGTGTGATGAAAAAATGCTTAATCTTGTGACAAGTAGCTCTGAATTTTAATGCTAAAGCTTGTGGTACTGATTATACAAGTTCTTTACTTCTTTTTGTGAAGTATGTTATGTTAGTGTGTTAGAAGGAGGAATGGACTTTTTATGTGTAGTGTAGATCAGGATGCAAATACTGGAAGCAGTGTAGTAAATACATAAATCTGTTCAGCACTGCAGGTACTTTTATTAGCATCTACAATGACATATTTTTGTAAGAGTTTTTAATTACATAAATCAGAAGATTCTAACCTGAAAAACCAAATGGGTTTAGTTCTTTAAAAATATATTGAGAACAACCAGAAAAACACAATTTACTAGAAGATACTACACAATGTTTGTCTATGTAACTGTCCTATAGGATTGGGAGGAAGAGGTTAATGTTTACTATTATAAATGCTAATTTCCTCCTAAATTTGAAAACAAGGGGATAAATGCCATTATTTTTCCTTGGTTTTATGTGTAGGTGTTTGTATTTCTGCCGACTTCCTTGGTTTCCTTTGTGCAAAGTAGCACAAAGAGATTGGATTTAAACCATGACTACACAACATGGTTGCTTTGAGGATTTGCTGCTTTGAAGCAGTTGAATGGTTTTCCTCATGTTGCATGTCTACTTGTACTGTAACTTCCTATAAAATGCTGCAGTAGCTTTAGATTTTAGTCTAATTTTTTACTTGCCTCACCAAGAAGATTGTCTTGATGAGTTAACAAGGTTCATGCAGTCTCAAAGTCAGGTGGTCACTGAAGGATTCAGTATTTATTCTGAAACTCCGTATTACACAAAAATGAGTGTGTAGATTTAGTAGTCTAATTTTTTTCCTGTTACTTAATACCAGCAGGTTACTTTTGCAAAACAAATTATTTATTATGAAAGTGAAACTGATGTTGAAATGGTAGTGTTACGTTCTCCAGAAACCTATCTTCAGCTTTGGACTGGATAATCATTTATTGGCAAATATTTTCATATAAGTATCTAGTTAGTTTTTAAATACTTGGTGAAGTTTGAGAATGTTTGCCTTTTAGGAAGTTGTTAGCAAGGCTTCTGAAGGGGTCTTTAACATTTTGTCAATAAGGAAAAATTCACAGAAAAGCTACTGTTACTGCAAATTGCTATGTTATCAGGCCTCTGTCAATCAAATGTGGCTAGCAGCAGTATCGTCTTGGTGATGGAAAAGGGACTAACAGTCCCAGTGTAAAGCAACTTACTTGAAAGCATACTGTCAACCAAAAAACATCAAAAAAACCCACCACGAACAACATTTCTGTTCAGACAGTATCTTGTGCTCTGCCTAATCCATTTAACTTGAAATGTTTATCTAAATATTGTCTTATTGTAAACATTATGGAATAGATTAATCTATACATAAAGCTCCATGTATTGTATGTCTTGTAGATATTATTTTATATATGAAAGTGTTTAGCTCCTGATACATGTGGCATGTTTAAATCACTTGCACTGATAGAGCCTGAAAATAGATTTGTGGGGAGTGACTATAAAATAATTGCCCTAAGTACTTTCTGAAGTGATAAACATTCTGCATTTAGTTGCATATGTTTTAGCTTGCATTCATATTACAAAGAGGAAAAAAAAAAACCCAACCTATTTCATTACCAAGATTTAAGGTGCCTTATCCCTTGTTAATTGGGGCTATGCATTTTTCCCCCTGCAGTAAATCACATGCACTTTGTTAGAGGATTTTTTTTTAAAGAACAAATTTAATTTTAATAGAGATAAGATAATTTTGTGTTCTGTTTTGTGTATGAAAGTTTTATAAAGGTGAAGGATGTAAGAAAAGGTCATTGAAATCTCAATGCCTATTAGTTTAGCATTTTTACAAAGATGTGGCATAGGACTGGTTTGCTTGGAGTTGTCTGACACCCTGTATCATCGCATATAAGCTTTCTGTTTCAAAGAAAGTACTCGTATTCTGTATGTAAATTATGTTAATAAATTATTTTATATTACCTGTGTTTCCGTTTCTTAGAATATCAGTTGCAGTCTTTAAATGCTCATAGGTATAGTAAGTTAACTTACTATAAATGAATGGCTAGAGTTCTGACTGCCACCCTGCTTGCATGGTGGTAACAGGCTGAATACACTTTAGCTGTGACAGTGGTGGTGGTAGTTCATAGAATCACAGGATGGTTTGGGTTGGAAGGAACCTCAAAGACCATCTAGTTCCACCCCCCTGCCATGGGCAGGGACACCCTCCACTAGACCAGGTTGCCCAAAGCCCCATCCAACCTGGTCTTGAACACTTCCAGGGCAGGGGCATCCACAGCTTCTCTGGGGAACCTGTGCCAGTGCCTCACCACCCTCATAGTGAAGAATTTCTTACTAATACCCAATCTAAATCTACTCTCTTTTAGCTTAAGGCCATTACCCCTTGTCCTGTCACTCCATGCCCTTGTAAACAGTCCCTCTCCAGCTTTCCTGTAGGTCCCTTCAGGTACTGGAAGGCTGCAGTTAGGTCTCCCTGGAGCCTTCTCTTCTCCAGGCTGAACAACCTCAACTCTCTCAGCCTGTCTTCATAGCAGAGGTGCTCCAGCCCTCTGATCATCTTCATGGCCCTCCTCTGGACTCTGTCCAACAGCTCCATGTCTGTCTTGTCCTGGGCCCCCAGAGCTGCATGCAGTACTGCAGCTGGGGTCTCACCAGAGCAGAGGGGCAGAATCACTTCTGCTGGTGACGCTTTGATGCAGCCCAGGACACAGTTGGCTTTCTGCGTGGGTTTGGTTTTTGTTTTAGAATAGGGCTTAATTTACATGGTATCTGCCTTCCCAGTGTTATCTGAATGTAAATACTACAGCCTTGGTTTTAAACAATAAACTGGGATGCTGGAAAAACAGCAACACTCAAACAAGGAAGCAACTCAAGCAGAGGCTAGGATTCTAAAAAATCTGCCACTATTATTGTGGCATCCCAGCAGTTCTGCAGTTAATGACAGAACTTCCACGTTTCTAGGAATGGCAAGGGCTTTTCTGGGTTGCACAAATATGCAATCCTGTCTGAAAAGTGAAGTGTACCCACAAAATTCTGTCAAAGGGGGCTCTTCGGCATTAACTTGCACCTAGGGCCACGGGGACTGAATGGAGCACGCAGCTGTGGTGTGAAGGGAAAGGCTTTTGCATTTTACAAGTTTCATCCCCAAAGCCACAGCTCCCCCGCCAGCAGCGGGTCGGAGCGGATGG
>VXBL01010107.1:199249-245613 GCA_013400195.1 Aramus guarauna | reverse complement strand
TCGTCGGGGCTGCGGGAGCTCGGGGTGCTCTGCCTGGGACCGTGCGCGGGAGAACAAAAACAGAACGGGGGGACGTGAGCTCTGAGTGAAAGCACAACAGTGAGCATGGCACAGCTGGTAGTGTAGTGGCCCTTCACACAGGGGCCTCTGTGAGCCGGCCCCAGGTCACCCTGCACGCAGGCCAGGTTTTACGGTGCTGCTCCCCCCCCACTTATTAAACGCCAAGTTCTGTTTATTTCATTCAGGCTGAGTGTGGAAGTACCAGTGGGTTCGTGCCATCGTCTGCCTCATTATGGATTTTTTTTTTTTATGCTTTTAATCAGAATGCCAGTTCTTTCTGCGTTTTCCGTGTTGAAGAGCTGATCGATATGGTACTAATGAGTTGGAGACAAGGAGTTTGTAGGCAGTTGGAAGTGGTGCCTGATTATTTCAAAGTCAGAAATTTTCTGGTGTTTTGCAAATTGACTCCTGAGTTGAAGACAGGTGGAATAGTTTTATAAAGTTACGGGCATGCCTCCAGAAAACACGATAGCAGCAGAAAGAATCATCTTTTGAGGAGAAGGAGATGGATAGGTCGACTTTCAGTTGTCTTTTTTAAGAAAACAGTACTTGTATCTGGTGTAAATAATCTAAAATGGGGCATTATTAACATCATATTCAAGATAAAAATCGTGTTTACAGTTAGGCTGGGGAAAACATAGTTCTGAGTGTGGATCAAAACTGGTAGGAGGGTATGTATTTGTTTTCACATTTGTTCCAAGTGAAATATCAAACAGCAAGTGAAGCAACAACATGTATTCATATAGAAATATTTCCTAAATATTTCCTTTGGGACAGAAGTTAGATGATTGAAACTTTTGTGAAATTTCAGTATGTATATATATCCACACACGTACAAAGCATGTGTGTATATATGTGTGTATATTCATATCTTGCATACAAAAAAGTAATATTTTAATAAATGTGTTTACTCAGCTAAGCTGTCACTGCATTTGCATTTGTTTGTGTGTACCATTCGGTCTCAAAAGAAAAGCAAAGCTTTTTACTTTTTTTTAATGTTCATGTGTTTTGGCAGCAGTTTCCAATGGGATGTCAAGACAGGAAAAGTTTGCCTAGCTGTGCTAGACAAGCCCACTTACTTGGATACATCTGCTACATCATTCAAGCAGTAAAATAGCTAATAGTGTTAGCGTTTGGGCGCAATAATTTGTAGAGTACTGTAAATGCATGTAGTGCCTTACAGACAGGAAGAGCTGAGGTCCCTGCTGGGAGGCACATAACCATCTGAAATAAAAGTAATACAGGAATAACAGTGTAAACACAAGAAGGCTTAATGATACATGATGAAGGTCTTGCTGCCTTTAGCTAATGTTTGCCTTTCTGGCTGCGAATTCAGCTAGACAGGGTGGCTTTCATAATGTAAACTGTCCTTCAAACCAGACAGGTAAAAATGTAATTTAAAAATGAGTAAGTCTAAATTCTGGAAAACCTATGTAAAGATTCCAAGGATTAGCTCCTGCAGCCGCTTTGCTTGTGTAGGAATAATTCATTTAGCTCTTGCAATAACTGTAGGGTTAGTCTGGAGGTTTTGCCTCTTGATTTTGTTTTAAAGTTTGTAAAAGCCCTGATATTAACAGCAGATTTTTATAGAACTTAGTGGTGCAAGGGCCAGTTTCTGGAAAGAACTTAAGTTACTTCACTGGCCTTTTTGTCATTAATTAATGAAAAGCCTACAAATATATGGTAGAACTAGTACCATTGGTTCTGAGAGGAGTCTCTTCTATGTGTATTCAAAACCTACAGTAAGATTTCAAGGCACCTTTACTTTTCCTTTGTAAAGTATAATGATGTTGTGTTCTGGTTAAAGGCATGATATATAATGATAGAAATTAAGTTAAACAACTCTAATATTTGTGTACAGTATTTTTTATAGATTATCTAAAAAGTCCTTTCACAGTTTTTTATGTAGAGTACCAAAGTAGCTACAGTGAGTTGTTAATTTGGAATCTAACAAGCCTATAATTGTGATTGCCGTGCCTCTTTTAATTTCCTTTGCCAGTTTTAGCTGCTTTTCTTTCCTATGGTAAAGGTGGGGTTTTAAGCCCAGTACTGTCTGCAAAAGGTGAGTTTATTTAGAGAAAACAGGCTGACTGAACAAGCAGAAACAGCAAAAATACTTTATGTGTCATGCTGGACAAGCTGAATACTCACACGTAAATAAAATTGTAGGTGTTGTGACAATTGTAAGTGTTGTCACAGCTGCAGATTCTTAAAAGTATGGAGTTACAATGGCTGTTTTTCAGATTTTTCACAGGGGAAAAAGAGTTAACTTGTAAACAGTTTCTCTTGGAAAGGATTAAAGGCAGGTTCTGTTTTCTTCAGTGCTGCATGTGGTAGTGTGGCTGCAATTACTGTCCATAGTTTTTCCTAGGAGTGGCGGAGTTAAATTAACAAGTCTTGGCTTATTTTGTTCTTGGTTTTTGGGGTACTGTGATAGCGGTAAAACTACCAATAGGTTATTGCAGTGTGATTTCATTGGTTAGGAGGAAGAAAAACAGGTGTAGAGGTAGGTGTTGGAGCGGTGCTGTGGGTGGGGCAGGGAGAGGGAGAATTAAAGTATCAAAAGAAATAGACTGAAAGGGGGATAATGTGGTGGACATACTGATAAAACCTTACAAGGGAGGAAGGAGATGCAGAAGTTTGTTGACCTCCTGTGTCTTCCGTAGTCAGGGGGCTGCAGGGTGGCACCACACATCAGAGAGATTCCATTAACTGAGGTTGGTGTCTTGAGGTGCATTAGGTGTTGGCTGCGATTGGGTGGTGCAAAATTCATACAATACAGGCTGTGAGCTGTATGGCAGATGGCACTTTGTTAGGAGACATGGAGAATCCTTCCCAAAGAGCCAACAGAGGCACAGGACTTGGACTTACTGTTTCACTCCGTCACCTTCATCTTGCTGGACAACCTATGTATTTATTAACTGTGTATGTGACCTGATAAAATTTTTAAGACCTGTTTTCACCTGATGTGTTTTAACCTTTCAGTAGAGTATTTTCAATCTATTTGTAGCAATTACAAAGAGGGAGAAATGCATTCTTTTGAAATCTTACTATGCAGCTAAACCAGTTTCAGAGTGAGGTGTCTGTGTACATGTTTTTATGTTCTCCTTGCTTCGCATCTTAGTGCATTTCAGTGACTAAGAGCTGAACAAACGCAACTGCAACACTAGTTGCTTCAAGAGGAAACCTTATTTCTGAGTGTTCGAGTTCAAATATAAAAGAGTTACCAGATTGTTTTTTCTGTCAAAGTAGACATCTTCTAAATGAGAATTAAACAAGACAGTATGATTTTTTTTTAATGCAGCAGTTACTGTGTTTCTTTATTGCAGTTACACTTTTCAAAGAGATAACGTAGTTCTTAATATGTCTGAGGAAAAAAAACAAAACCAAATTAAGCTTGACAAATATCTTTTAATTCCTAAGAAAGGGTAAAAACTGCTGTAATAAGCGTAGTTTGGGATAATTCTGATAGAAATGGTGAGGTCAGTATTGGATCATTCATATTCAACCCTAAAGAGTCTTTGTTTTTCTAAGAGGGATATTGGCAAGAAGATTAGACTTCTTGGTTTTTTAAAAGCTTTGTTTTATATTTAGGTTCTACCTAAACAACAGGAATGTAAAAAGTGTTTACCAAATTCTGTTTAGTTTAGGGCCTTGATCTTTTGGTACAGGAGACATAGCAGCACTTAATTTTGAATCCTAGTGATGTTTTTTACAGAATTAAAATAAAACAGCAAACTAACCTGTAACAAGTAATTAACAAAACCTGAAAAATAGCACTTCAGCTCCATAATGACTAATTCTGGTTTTGTTTATTAAATTTGGAACTAGTCTTTTGCAATCCTAATGCACTCAGTTTTTGTGAAGCATGTTTATTAAATGCTTTGGGATGCTTGAGGAAAGCCAATACATAGGTAGAAATGTTATTACTCTAAAGACAATACAGACACAGTATTTAATAAGGTGAAATTAAATTGGAATATAAATAAATCTTGTACTGTCTGTGTTTCTTTATTAAAAATAATACTGTCACTCTTGGTTAAATTTAAAATGCTGGTTTGTTCCCCACTTAGGAAAACTATGAACGAATGAAAGCACTAGTAAACAAACTCCAAGAGCAAGCAGAAAAAATCAGATTAGGTAAGTATGATAGTCTAGATTTTAGAATACTTGTTCAATTTGGCCCAAAAACCAGTTTTGCTCTTTCAGGTACGATATATTTGCTGCATTATAGTAGTCACATTGAAATTTTAGCTCATCAGTTTAAATCAGCTGAAAATCTTAACAGGTTTACATCCAAGCTAACTTGGTTCAACAAGGGTTTGTTGTTTTTTTAAGTAACTCAGGCTAGCTGAGAAAGATGTTCATAGTATTAGCACTTCTTTGTTTACCACAATATCTAGTGCGTTAGCACGTTTTTTTGTTTGCCAGTTGAATATCAGAGCAATATCCTAATGCAGGCAAATCCATAAATTACTGGAAGCAGACATAAATGAAAGCAAGGCTGATTTAGTAAAACAGAAGATTAATTTCATTGTCAGAGAGGCAAAAAGTAAGCAAGTAGATAGTGAAAATGGGATATTTAGAGTCAGTTAATTTTTAATCAGTTATAATTTTAGTAATCAATAGAATGTATGTTTTCAATGGCATTTTTAATAGATAGGATTATTAATAAAAGGCTTTTACTGATACGCTTTCCACTTCATCTGCTTCCTTGCTTCATCCACCACCTTCTTTTATAACAAATTGTTTTTACAAATGTACTTCTGTTCAAGTTGCATGTTAGTTTCTTCATGTGCAAAGAGGATTTTCAAAGACCCTAGCTGTAGTTGTGCTGGCAAACAAAAGCAAGTCTGTAATAGTTTAAAAGATTGAAATCTGTGTTTCATCTTCTTGGTTTGTAAGACTACTTGAATTTATAACAGTTGACTATAATTAATGAGGACTATGAAATGAAAATGGTTTATAAATGCTTAACTATGCTGCCAGAGGTTGAGCATGCAGCTTTAATTCTCCCCTTCTTGTGTCCATCATGATACTGTTTATCTCTTCATATACTGTTTCTTATATAATGGTTTCTTTTACAGCTCTGGAATAGAGCACAGTTAAGATTGTGTGCTTAGTATTTTTTTCTTTCTTGCTGTGAAACAAAGCTCCAGGATTTCCTGAGGAGATGCAGAAACCCATGGACTACCTCTTTTAGGGATGTAGAGACTGTTCAGCAATTTCCTATGTGGCTCATGAACCATGATCATGGCCATGATCATGGCCATCTTTGCTGCTGTGTGTTTTCCTGTTCTTGCCCATTACATAACAGGATGAGAACATAGCCCTCATCTTTTCTCCATCTCAGGAAGCTCTCCCAGCATGTTAATACACCGTTTTGAGTGACATTGATTGAAATTGCTTTGCCTATCATTTAACTATATGAGAAGAATTAGGTACTTATGTTGAATACTTTTGAAGGTAATAAGTTCAACATCTTTTTCATTGTAAGAGCCTCTGTCTTTCAGAGGATGAGCTCTTGCTTGTGGTCTTTGTAATGAATGCTTCATTCTTTATCTGTTACTTCAGTGTGTAGGGATTTTGTGAACCCATATCCCATTCTACTGAGTAATCCCCAGTTGTGCAATAGGAAGATGGTCCCTGCCCCAAAGAATTTACAGGCTATGATAAATTACAACGTATGGATTTCTGATGACCAGCACAAGAAGCAGCTGAGATACTTTTAGTCTCTGTGACTGGCAGTAATCATAACACATCAGCAGTCGCAGTGAAGTTTTTATAGACGTTACTGTGAAGAGAAATTAAAGAAGGGATTTCAAATTAAATGCCTCCAAGGTTGTTTTCATTGTCAGGGGCACTGCTTCTCCCAGCCTACAGAATGGAGGCTAGCGTAGGGCAGACAGAACATCTTGATCTTGGAAGAGAAAAGTTCAGTAGAATGGCTACAGGGACCAGAGGGCAAGCATTTATGATTAGTGTGCAAAGAGATGACAAAAATCATGGGATGGAAAATTATTTTTGCAGCATCACTCTGGGTGTAAATGAGAAAGGCAAGATGGACGTCAGAGAAAATGTAGCTGTCATGATGTGGGATGTTGAGAACTTGGATGTGAGTATTAGCTCTGTGGGTGGATATGAGAGGTTGTATCTTAAGAAACTTGTACGGAAAGAATTTACAAGATTTAGACTTAGGCTGGATATACAGACCTTATGAGCAGGCTGAATCAGGAATAAATTGTGGGCTTTGTGGCCTGCCTAACAGGTAGGAAATAGCGTGCATAGCGATCAAGGAAGGAGGTAAGAGAAAGGGCTTGAAATGGAAGCTTAAAAGCTCTCTTTCAGTGATATTTAGCTGACAAAGAAATCTGGAAATCTCAGGAGAAATATTAGCAAAATAGCACCTTCTTTATTTTGGACACGGGAGACAATTTTAGAATGATGGGATGGATCAGTGTTCTGTCTACATAGACAATGTTTGTATAAGCTGTTGTTATAAAGGGGCTGAGATGTGTCAACAAATCTTAAGTATTGAATGACACAAAGCTCTAGAGAGCAAAATATGTGATTTAGGATGACCATGAGTAAAGGGTTGAAATGAAGCAAAGATAAACTTGATATTAAATGCTGTGTGTCTGAACTCTGCTTACAGTTTTGGAGTGATCTAAGGAAACTAATCCAGATTGTGTTGGGTCTTTCAAGATTGGATTCAGCATAGCTATTCTGAACCAATTTTGGGGACTAGCGTTTTTTGTAGTTCTTACTGCTGTGCTTTTGTCTGTGTGTTTGTGTTTTCAACACTTCTATTCATTGCCAAACAGTGGGGGAAACTTTCAGACAACTGTGTTTATTAAAGTTTTACCTAGAAACTTTCACCGAAAGAGCAGTCAGGCATTGGAACAGGCTGCCCAGAGAGGCCATGGAGTCACCATCCTTGGAGGTGTTAAAAAAATGCGTAGATGTGGCACTTCGGGACATGGTTTAGTAGGCATGGTGGTGTTGGGTTGACAGTTGGACTTGATGATCTTAGAGTCTTTTCCAACCTTAATGATTCTATATTTTTTTAAAATGAAGGGGGAAATGGAGTAGATTCTGAAAAGCAACTATTTTTATCAATACCTTAAATCTGTTTGAAGTGAAAACCATTATTTATTAAATTAATCATTAAGGTCTATACTTCAAAAACTGGTAACTCATCAGTGCTTCCATTCTGAGGTTTAATGTAAGTGGTGATTTATCTATCTGTGTCCATAGTAAATCTAACAATTTACTATTGTATCACAGGAGGTGGAGAAAAAGCTCGTAAGCTTCACACATCAAGAGGAAAGCTGTTACCCAGAGAGAGAATTGACAGGCTTATTGATCCTGGGTAGGTACTTTCTTTTTTTTAAAAACACTTCAGGTACTCTTTTGCAGGTAAGTACTGTAACAGGCTTGTTTTCTCTTTAGTTTCCATAAACACTGGCAAATAACACAGATGAAATTTTACAGAAGTCTTCTTTGAAATACCTCTTCTTTAAAAAAAAAATACCATTTTTAAAAATTTAAACTTCAAGTGAGATTCAAGGCAAATGGCTGATTCCTTTTTAAAATCATGTTATATTTGTCATTATTTAGGTCTCCATTCTTGGAGTTCTCCCAGTTTGCAGGTTACCAGTTGTATGGTAATGAAGAGGTACCAGCAGGAGGCATTATCACAGGCATTGGTCGAGTATCTGGGTGAGAGATACCACTGTTCTACATTATTGATGATATGAAAAGGAAGAAGGTACAATTTTGTTTAGTTTCCAGTATTAAGCTATTAGCATTTTCAGTTTCTGACACCCAAAAAAATCAGCAAAGTTGGTATCTTAATTTGTTCAGTCTTTTAGCTAAAAGGAAGTGATTCTATAATTTTTTTAGTTAGCATATCCCACATTGAAGCATTACATACATAAAGTTTCTGGTGTCCGATGAAGGAAAGAGATTAGTGCATCAGTATGGCAATTTTCAAAAAATAGAGTGGTATTCTAGGCTAAGAGTTAGTTTTGCTCACTGAATGTAGTTCCAAGACTATTGTTGAAATTAAATACGATGCTATACAGCATTTTTAGGGAGTTAAGGGACAGTGCAACAGGACATCATAGTGCTGAGACTGTTGTTACAATGCGTGTTTGAGGGAATGCAAGTGAGGATAGCTCTTTTTGAGCATCAGGGCTTCAAGGGTCCTTAGCATGTTGTAGTTCTTAACCAACAAGCATACTTATTCATTAGAAATATTTTTCTCTCACTGTTTTTCTTTTTTTAGAGTGGAATGCTTGATCGTTGCTAATGATGCAACTGTCAAAGGTGGTACCTATTATCCCATCACTGTTAAGAAACATTTACGTGCTCAAGAAATTGCAATGCAAAATCATCTCCCTTGCCTGTATTTGGGTAAGTCCCACTGCAGAAATAACAAATGTCCTTTGTTTAAGGGCAGCTCAGGACCTCTAGGTAAGATGCTAGTTCTTTAAATAAATGTTGTTGAGATTGACATGTCCCCACATTTGACTAACTGGGAAGATACTTTACCAATGACTTAAGTATATAACAAAAAGACACGCTAATACATTTTTATTTACTCTAGTTGATTCGGGAGGAGCAAATTTACCTCGGCAAGCAGAAGTATTTCCAGATCGAGATCATTTTGGCCGTATTTTCTATAATCAAGCAGTCATGTCCTCAAAAGGAATTCCACAGGTAATTTGCTTTCACTTAAGAGTGAAATGTACTAATTAGTTTTTACTATCACTGCCTTTATCTGTTTTCAAGGCTTCTACTCATGCTTTGTTTTTGATAGCACTGTGTTGTGCTGACCTGATGGCCCAGTTGGTGGATTGGAGGCACTGTAAACACAATAACTGTCCGCAAGAAGTCATTATAGTTTTGAAGAAGCTGTTGACTTTCTTGGCCTTAGTGTTAATGACATGACCTACCTGCTTCTATCTTGGAGTGGGAGAAAAAGGGACTTGACAACATGGTGTATAGGGCCATGTGAGGAAGCACTAGGAAATCTCTTGGAACAGTTGATTATTCTGCGTCAGTGCTGTAAAGGTGATGACCGCTTTGATGATAGCTAGTAAATGAGACATACTTTCTACTAATAAGGGTATGTGTATATTTATATATCCATTTTGTACACGGATACGCTATATGATAAAGCTACCCTAACAATGCGGTTATTTTCTAACATATTAATGATGTATAGAATTGCTGTTAGTCGCAGTTCCTGGATTTAGAAGCGGTTTTGTGTCATGGGAATTTCAGGAGTATGTTGGGGTCAGCTTTTTGATGTAGGTGGTATGCTAGGGGAGGTGCATGTCGGGATCTGTTACTCATGAAGAATGTAGAACTGTTTGGGGATGCAATTGCTGATGGCAGCCTTGGCTGCAGTGACGATGGAGGGCAGAGTATTAAGGTCTCGATGGAGGTGAGGAAGGTGGGTAGCTGGATAAAGACCCTGGGCTTGTTAAGGGAGTTGTCAGCAGGGACCTGTCAGAGGCTGGCCGGGAGGGCATAGGAGTCCATGGACTTTGAAGATAACCTCCTCCAAACAAAGGGACGCTCCAGGAAAGCAGACAAGTGGGTCATTCCTGCAGAGTTGGTGTCTAGTCAGTCACCTCCCACGCTCTTCATATGGTTGTGTAGCCCTCTCATATAACTGCCTCTTACTCGTCTTTGCAGGCCAAAGAATTCAAGGTTACTTAGCTGTTCTTCCTACAGAAAGTGTTCCATGCCTTTGATGATCCTAGTTTACCTTCTGTAAAATTTTTTGCAGATCTTGGTATATCTTTTTTGAAATGAAGGAGCCAAACTGGGCTACTCAATATGTCAACTAATGATGGATTTATATAATAGCATAATGATATTCACTATTCTCTTGTCTATTCCTTTGCCAGTAGTTCATAACATCTCTGATTATTTTTTGACTGCTGAGCAGTAAGCTGGTGTTTTCACTGAATTGTCTTAATTTCAAGAGCCTTCTAAGTGTAGTTGTCAGTTCAATGCCTATTACTGTATATTGGCTGGATGAAAGAAGGTGAAGGAAATTTTCAGGATATTCCACTTGAGAAGAAAAATTGTTTTAGAACATTAGGCTTAGAAATAGGTGTTGGCACCTCAAGTAGAGTAAATAGCTAACTTGTTGTTTCATCTGAGTATTGTCATGAAAGTATTTCACCACCATACTGTTTTGACATATTCGACCATTGAACTCATCATTAATGTAAAGTGGAAATAGGACCTTATTTTGTTCATTCTTACCAACATCTGTCATTGAGAGGCATGGTTGGGCTGGAGCCATTTTTATTTATTCTCTGTGAAAAGCTGTGCTTGTTTGAATTTCCTAGTCCAAAAGGAGGAAGTAGAAGCTAATACTTCCTTTCAGCATGAAGTGGATGCACTGATCAACAATGAAGTATTCCATCTGTCTCGTCCTTACATGGCAGACATCGACTTTGCATGATTTCTGAGGAAACTACATTTGTTAGCTTGATACCTTTTTGGCACATTCTGGAAGCAATTCAGACTTCAAATCTTCAACTATCTTTTCCTCTGCCTGAATCCTGAAATCCATTGCCTCCAAAGAAATCCAAGGCTGAAGATTCCAACAATCTCTTTAGAAAGTCTGACGTAATTTATCTTCTGCAGTTCTTTTTTTTCTCCAACAGTAAAAGTGGAGCAACTGTAGTGATTAGTTAAATCTGCAGAGGAAAAGCACTGCCTAAAAATACTTAGGCAAAAAGACAGTTTACAAGCTGACCACCCTGCAGAGTCACTGATAAGTCTAGGTTGTACTTTAGATTTAGATGTGAATAAAATTCGTCCCAGTGTTTTTGTGGAACAGCAGATGTCAAAGGAGACAGTCACAGGGCTGTTTTGCTGAATTATCTTTTTAGGATAAGTTTTTGTAAACCTTATTTTTACTGAAGACTCCAATCATTATCTGGTATGGGAGTGGTGATTTTTAGATGTTATGTCAAAGACGAATATGTAAACCCAGTTTGCAAAGCTGAAATTACTGGCGTTAGGCAGGACCTTTCCAGAAATGCCTGGCCCTAAAGTCATGCTGGTATTTTCCTGAGTACCTTGAAACAACTTCAGCGTATTTGTAAAGTTCCTTATAAAGTTGAATTTGGTTTTATTTCAATTGCCATATAGTGTTGCATTAAGAGTAGTATTGTACTCCTTCCTATACAATAAAACATAAGTGTTGGAAAGATTTGCCTTTTAATAAAACACATTTTTGTTTGGTATAACACTGATCAAAGTTTCATTTTATTAATATATTTATAGGAGACAAAAATATTTTACTGAAGCGCTTCCTTCATTTAAAGGATGTAATACAAGTGTGTTTTGTTCAGGAGATGTTTCTATCCTTTGTTTCATTTCAAAAGGGCACTATTAACATTTGTAAGTCTGCTATTGATTCTGTGTTAACAGACTGTGGTAGCTAGAATCATTTTCCATGTCTGAGACAATGTTTCATTAGGAAATGATATTAGGAAATTATGCTCCCTCTCATTTCCATTCTGGTTAATTTTCTGACATGGGAGTCTGGATGTTGTTAGTTTTCTACCTGCTTGTTTTTGTTGTGGCCTGTCTGGAGATATGTTTCATCAGTTCATCATCCCTTCTCAATTTTGCCCTTAAAGTGCTTGCTTTCTTTTCTTTTTTCTGTTTTCTTTTTTTTTTTTCTCCCAGTTGCCTGTGGTGCTTTTAATTTTCCTTTCCGCTTTTACCTGTGACTAATTTATTATACTCCTACTGCAGCTTTAAATTGCGTTGATGTCTGTATGGCTGTGAATCAGAAAGCTCTGATTAGCTACTCATTGACTGCTTCCTAAGCTCTCTCACACTCATGTGCTGCATGGATACAATGGGGAGCTGATCAGTGGGTAGGAAACTTAGTATGTGCATCCAGAACTGTTGATTTTTGTTGTGCTCTTAAATAATTTCCTATGCAGTAATTCAAAGAATGAAGTCAGGAAGTAGCACATTAGTTGGGAATTTGAGATTGTGCTATTTGTCAGGTAGATTTGGGGTTTTCTAATATGTAATTATTCCAATTTATGTATTGGAAATAGTAATATCTGAGTTGAAGTGTAAATGCTAGCATATTTTTCAGCATAAGCACGGTAAAATTAAGAGTAGGAAAAACCCACAAATCCTGGGGAAAAGAAAGAATGAACTTTTTCCCCTGGTTCCTCCCATTTCTAGAAGCTTATGCTATCTTTGTATTTACCTGGAGGTATTTATTAATGTGTACAGAGATACTGCAGAATAATCGTGACTCTGAATATAGTTTAAGATACTGAAAACTGTTTGCTGAAAAAGCTGTTTGATTTGATGACATAATTAATCTACTCCTGCTTTAGATACAGGTAATGTGATTTGGAAGTTTTATTTCTGTGTGCTGATTTGTTTTAAGTGCAAACATTAAATTATCATTTAACACAGAACACTACTTGATGTCGCTTTAGAAATATTTCAGAACAAAGTTAACACAAAATAACATTATTTTGTGTTTTAATCTTTCTTTTGTGGTCATGAAAGAAAGCATTAGACTAGACACTTACTTTCTTATTGTCTGCTTTTTCCATATGAGTATTCCATTTCTTCTGCTTTACAAGGGGTTTCGAAAGGGTCTTTGGAGGAGCTTCCCTGAAGAAGTTAAGTGAGAAAATTCACTTCCATGATCATGTGCTGCTACAGTATTCATCATGTCTGAGGTCAAGTCAGTTCTGTAAAAGTGTCACCAAAATATTACTGGTAGAAAACTTTCATGGGGTAGATACTCATCTCAAAATTAGTCATAAGGATGAAGCAGAGATTATTTGTGCTAAAGCCTGTAACAAGATACTCGACATATCTTGAAGGGGCAGAGTTAATTAGTTGATCTGTCAAAAAACTGAAGTTACTTACCATTAGATGTGAGGAATTTTAACATTGGTGAACTCATGCCAGTGAGCAACAACAAGTCCTGATTAAGCCTAAATACCAGCAGCAACTTCTAGGTTTCAGTCTTTTACCATTCATCAGTAAAAACAAATTTCATGGTAGAATGTGTGCCTCTTCAAACGTTTCACATATGTAGCTCATGGTACTTCATATATGAATTTTCCTGCAGGGTAGCCTGGAGATCATAGTTTAAGACACTTTTGAAAACAAGAGAGATTCACTGGTTTTTTTGAAGAAAAGCTAAAACATGAATAGCAAAACATAAAGTTTGCTCTGTTAGGCAAAAATAATCTTGCAGTGCTGTCCCAGAACCTGTATTAAAATCAGGACAATATATAATGGTAACATGTACATTTGCTGTTTTTTAAGGGTTGGACAATTCATTATCTTGTGTTTTCTGTTTTCCCAATAGATAGCAGTAGTAATGGGATCCTGCACAGCAGGAGGAGCATACGTACCTGCGATGGCTGATGAAAGTATTATTGTTGGCAAACAGGGAACAATATTCTTGGGAGGGCCACCACTGGTAAGGATGCAGAAGTTTCTAGTACTATACCCCCAAAAAGATTTGTGCTGCTGACAGTTTTACACCTTAAAGTATGGAGACCTTCCTTGGTGAGATATTTCCAGATATTCTGTAGATTAGTTTGCATTTTTGAAGTATATCTGAATGTTTATATCCTAAATTAAATCTTTTCTATCTGTTAACAGGTGTATATATATAAATCAGACTTTGATAAGGTGTTTTTATGGTACTGTGTTTAGATTGCTATGCATGTTTTAAGTGATGAAAATGCTTTCTATGTTCAATTATTTAGTCTCTAGGTTTGACTTGAAATAAAAATAAATACAAGCATATATATTATATCTCAAAGTCAAGATCAGAGAACTTCAGAAGCAGGACTAATCTACTGTATTTTATATCAGTTTACAGACAAAGGAGATGGAGTTACGATGGGGTTTGTCATCATTTCCTTACTTTCTTAGTAAGGAAATTGTTTCTAAGGCAACCTACTTAAAGAAGTTCTGTGAATTAAAACTTGCTTTATTGTGGAACTCAGTGGAATTTGTGACTGTGCAAAATACTGCAGCATAAGACAGCTTTAAAATTATAGTAGCTTGGCTCCAACAGGAAAAGGAGTGCATGAGTGGGGTTTATTTTTTTTTAAAAAACAGCTGTACCAGTGTATGTTCTAGTGTAGGCTCAGTTTTATACTGTTACAAATAATAATCTTTGCTAACAAAGATTATTTTACTTAACACAACCTTTATGAGAAGAAGGAATTTCTACTTACGTTAGTGCTAGAGCTAACAGGTAGGGCAGCACCCAGTAAAACTGTTCTAGTCTCGGAGAAGTCTGACTGGATAAACTTGCCTTTTTTTTTTTCTTTTTTTTTTAATAGTCAAAATATTTGTCTCATCGAACAAACTGGTCAGAGGCAGCACGTTGGCTTTGTTTTGATTATAGTCGTTTGGGAACTTTTAGGTGTGCTTCTTGTGACAAAACAAAGTGCAAATCAAATGTCTTTCAAAAGTCCTTCTTGAGCAGGCCTAAATAGAGAAATCACTTTGTAACAGCATTGTTAATGAAGATACTGCTCCACTCAAGTCCTGTAGTAACAGAGGAGGGCAAGTCTGCTGGAACTCAGTTCTTTCCACCAAACATACTGGGAAAATGTGGCAGGTCACATAAACTATGGGAAGACAACCACTGACAGATTTTTTTGTTGACCAGCTCCTAAGGCATGATTGTGTTAATTTCATTAAAAGCATACAGAACTTACCTGTGATGTCACTGAGTGTTTACTTGTATAGCACTGCTCTCATTTCCACAGTATGTTTTTGCATTTCGTTCTTTTCCTTTACTTTAGGATGTTTGTTTCCCTCCTGTGGATTTAGCATTTCATACCCTTTTTTCTTCCAAAGTTCAGTGTATAGATGGATTTCTAATTTTTGTGCAGCTTAAAAAAAAAAAAAAAAGTCTTATCATTTATGCAGACATATTTTTCTGTGGCTGGTAAATGCTAATTACTGTTCCAAAACATCTTAAATAAATGCTGAATGTAACGGGCATATTGAAAGCAGTGGGAACAGACACACACCTGTAAGTGCAGATACTTTGTTGTCTACCATAATAAAGTAATGCATTTATCTTGAAGTATTTTATTATTTCAGTGGAGGCTTTCAAGTTGACAACCAGAACAAAGTAATCGGCAAAAGCAGATGAAGTATTTAATAGCAACTATGCCATTTAATGCTTATTTATTTGCAGCTCATTAGAATTTAGAATGCTAGAATTTCTTTGTTAGAATGTTTTTGGCAGTAATTGTTTCAAATGTCTTACTAGATCTCTGCTCCCTTTTGTCTTGTATTAGTCTCAGCTTGTTGTTTATAAGTAAACAAAGACAAATCCTCCCTCAAAATTAAGCAATTTTCTGTAAATTTATCACTGTAATTTAGCTATTAGGATTTTCTTGGTGGAATGTGGCATAAATACAAATGAAGATACTAGTTCAGAATAATATTAGTTGAGTGAGTAACATTGAGTGATTCATACATCTTTTTACTGAGATAAGGAAATTAGTACGATGAAAGAAATGAGCTTTTACATCAGACTGTTATTAGCTTGGTTATTGTGTTGCAAATAACTGCCTCAGTTGCAGGAACACCAGAGCTGTCTTAAGTACAAACTAGGTCCAGGACAGTTGATTAGCTTAGACCCAGTGGCATATAAAGTGGCAGTACTGCCTCTGAGGCTTGCTCAGGTGCAGAGTAATTTGTTGCAGAAGCTCAGCTAGTAAATCTGAAAGACCTAAGCAAACTCAGCTCTTCTGACATGGCATTGCCATTGACACGAGTGCTGTGCAGCTCGAGTGATTCTATGTTAGAGCTGGAAAGGTTCATCAGGCCCTGGGAGACCCCTTGGGTGCACTGAGTAACGTGTCCTGGAGAGCTTACTCAAAGCCACTTTCTTTCAAGGTCTGGCATTAAGCAGGTACAAAATAAGACAGCTAATACCCAGTACTACCCAGAAAGCTGGCTAGGAAGCTGAAAAAAAAGAGAACCAGACTCTTCTAAAAGGATGGTAATCATTTAACATCACAAGGAAATTTAGGTTATACATGCATATCACTGAGCTGTAGCACAGGAGACTTTTGCCTGGATAGTCAGCTGAAAAAGGGGGGCTCAAGTCAGGTCACAAAGGGGTGACTTGGCTAGGCAATCAGTGACTGCAAGAATGCTGTGAAGTTAGAAAGGAGAAAAACTTTTCACCACTTCCAGAGGAAGGTTTCACAACTATCCTCCAATTTAACTTGTTCCTTAGCAACCTGCAGATGTAATGATCCTTATCTTTGTGCGTATAGATCAAACTTTAATATCACTACCTGTCAGCTTTTCTGTTTGGTAGAGCTTTTCGTATTCTCACTGAAAATATTTTGCTTGTCTTTCTCTAAGGATCAAAATTACTTTAGATTCCCATAGAAACTTCCATTCTATGTTGTAGCAGATATTGTAGCCATTACTGTGGATGCTCTGTTCCCCAGAATGTCTTTCCTATATGAAGAAAATTGGATTGGATTTTATCACTCACCTGCCTAAAACAAAACATCCTAAGGAAGCAAAAGAAAATCCCCGATGTTAGTTATAATTAGTCTTGGGATGTGTATGCTTAAAAAAAGTGAATTGCAGGTACAGTCCAAAGTCTAAAGCACAATTTTCCTTGGCCTTCTTTTTAGAAAGGTAAGGAGTAATGACTTCATGAACAGATAGTTGTCAATAGTAAGAGGAGAAGTGTCACAGTAGTAGTAATATCTAGGGCCATTCTTCTGCATAGCCCCACACTGAGGAACCTATATCCTTACCCTGGGCAATACTGCTTTGGTAGCTCAGGATACTGTGTTGACCTGTAGGCTTCTCCATCTCATTCCAAAAACTTCTGATTCTTCCTTGCCCATGGAAAATTTGCTACTTTCTGTGCTCAGCGGTGAAGGAAAGTCTGGTAAAAAGGGATGTTTGTCAAATTACTGCATATTTACATGCTGGGGACTCTTCTACATGTCAGCCTGATCTATCGTGGGAAATGCATATTTTATCTAAAGTTTGTGTTTGTTTCTCCTGATGATTGCTAGCTGAAGTATCTTGAACCAGGATTTCTTTGAAAATCCCCACATACCTTATCAAGGCTCTATTTGCAATCTATTAGAATTTAATTATTTTTTTAATTAGAAAATTAATCTTAAGTTTAAGAAAGTTAGTACTATTTAAACTACGGTTTGTTGAATACTCTGTAGCACTGCAGTACCTGGGAAAGTGATGGAGCAACTAATCCTGGAAGCTATTTCCAAAAATACTATGGGCAAGAAGGTGGCTGCAAGTACTAAGTGTGGATTTCCAATGGGGAAATCAGGCCTGACCAAACTGATATCCCTCTATACTGAGATGACTGGCTCAGTGGAAGCAGAGAGAGCAGTGAATGTTACTTATGTTGACTGTGAAAAGGCTTTTGACACTGTCTTCCATTACATCCTCAACAAACTGATGAAATATGGACTGAGTAAATGGGCACTGAAGTGGTCTGACAACTGGCTGAACTTCTGGGCTCAAGCTGGAGGTCAGTTACTAGTGGTGTACCCCAGAGGTCAGTACTGGGACCAATACTGTTTAACATTTTCGTTGATGACCTAGCCAAGGGTTCAAAGTTCACTGTCAGCAAATTTGCAGATAATAAAAACCTATGAGGAGTGATTAATAGAGTAAATGATTGTGCTGCCTTTCAGAGGGACCTCAACAGGCTGAAGAAAGGGACTGAATGGAACATATTGAAGTTAGCAGAGCTGGTAAATGCTCCTTGGAAGGAATAATCCTGAACAACAGAACAGGCTGGGGACCAACCAGTTGGGAAGATGCTTGGCAGAAAAGGCACTGTAGGTCCTGATTGAACATGAGCCAGCAATGCGCCCTTACAACAAAGGCAGCTGGCAACATCCTGGGCATGCATTAAGGACCGTTGCCAGCAAGTCAAGGATGCTCATCCTTCCCATCTATTCAGCCCTCGTAGTGCACATTTGGGGTGTTAGGTCCAGCACTGGGCTCTCCAGACCAAGAAAGACATGGACATACTCTAGTTAGTCAGTGAAGGTCCATAAAGATGATGAAGGGACTGGAGCATCTGTGGTATGAGGAGAGTCTGAGAGAGCTGGGACTCTTCAGCCTGGTGAAGAGATGGCTGAGGGGAATCTATCCATGTGAATGAATACCTTGCAGGGGGGAGTAAAAATAGTAGGGCCAGACTTCTCATTGGTTCCCAGTGACAGGTCAAGAGGCTACAAGGGACAAACTGAAATACAGGAAATTCTGTTCAGGTGTAAGAAAACATTTTACTGCAAGGGTGGTCATGCTGAACCAAGTTGTCCAGAGAGGTTGTGGAGTCTTCATCCTTGGAGATATTCAAAACTCAGCTGTACCTGGTCATGAGCCACCTCCTCTGGTTGACCCTGCTTTGAGCAGGGAGTTAAACTAGACAATCTCCCAGTGTGGCTGACAGACTCCACAACTCTAATTCTATGATTTGGACAAGGAAAATTTCACCTCTGTGGAAGAGGAAAAAAGCTGTTTTTCTAAAGTGTATTAAGAACATAGAATCATGGAATGGTTTGGGTTGGAAAGGACCTCAAAGATCATCTACTTCCAACCCCCCTGCGTGGGCAGGGACACTCTCCACTAGAGCATGATGTTCAGAGACCCATCCAGCCTGGCCTTGAACACTTCCGGGGAGGGGACATCCACAGTTTCTCTGGGCAACCNGTTATAATTAGTCTTGGGATGTGTATGCTTAAAAAAAGTGAATTGCAGGTACAGTCCAAAGTCTAAAGCACAATTTTCCTTGGCCTTCTTTTTAGAAAGGTAAGGAGTAATGACTTCATGAACAGATAGTTGTCAATAGTAAGAGGAGAAGTGTCACAGTAGTAGTAATATCTAGGGCCATTCTTCTGCATAGCCCCACACTGAGGAACCTATATCCTTACCCTGGGCAATACTGCTTTGGTAGCTCAGGATACTGTGTTGACCTGTAGGCTTCTCCATCTCATTCCAAAAACTTCTGATTCTTCCTTGCCCATGGAAAATTTGCTACTTTCTGTGCTCAGCGGTGAAGGAAAGTCTGGTAAAAAGGGATGTTTGTCAAATTACTGCATATTTACATGCTGGGGACTCTTCTACATGTCAGCCTGATCTATCGTGGGAAATGCATATTTTATCTAAAGTTTGTGTTTGTTTCTCCTGATGATTGCTAGCTGAAGTATCTTGAACCAGGATTTCTTTGAAAATCCCCACATACCTTATCAAGGCTCTATTTGCAATCTATTAGAATTTAATTATTTTTTTAATTAGAAAATTAATCTTAAGTTTAAGAAAGTTAGTACTATTTAAACTACGGTTTGTTGAATACTCTGTAGCACTGCAGTACCTGGGAAAGTGATGGAGCAACTAATCCTGGAAGCTATTTCCAAAAATACTATGGGCAAGAAGGTGGCTGCAAGTACTAAGTGTGGATTTCCAATGGGGAAATCAGGCCTGACCAAACTGATATCCCTCTATACTGAGATGACTGGCTCAGTGGAAGCAGAGAGAGCAGTGAATGTTACTTATGTTGACTGTGAAAAGGCTTTTGACACTGTCTTCCATTACATCCTCAACAAACTGATGAAATATGGACTGAGTAAATGGGCACTGAAGTGGTCTGACAACTGGCTGAACTTCTGGGCTCAAGCTGGAGGTCAGTTACTAGTGGTGTACCCCAGAGGTCAGTACTGGGACCAATACTGTTTAACATTTTCGTTGATGACCTAGCCAAGGGTTCAAAGTTCACTGTCAGCAAATTTGCAGATAATAAAAACCTATGAGGAGTGATTAATAGAGTAAATGATTGTGCTGCCTTTCAGAGGGACCTCAACAGGCTGAAGAAAGGGACTGAATGGAACATATTGAAGTTAGCAGAGCTGGTAAATGCTCCTTGGAAGGAATAATCCTGAACAACAGAACAGGCTGGGGACCAACCAGTTGGGAAGATGCTTGGCAGAAAAGGCACTGTAGGTCCTGATTGAACATGAGCCAGCAATGCGCCCTTACAACAAAGGCAGCTGGCAACATCCTGGGCATGCATTAAGGACCGTTGCCAGCAAGTCAAGGATGCTCATCCTTCCCATCTATTCAGCCCTCGTAGTGCACATTTGGGGTGTTAGGTCCAGCACTGGGCTCTCCAGACCAAGAAAGACATGGACATACTCTAGTTAGTCAGTGAAGGTCCATAAAGATGATGAAGGGACTGGAGCATCTGTGGTATGAGGAGAGTCTGAGAGAGCTGGGACTCTTCAGCCTGGTGAAGAGATGGCTGAGGGGAATCTATCCATGTGAATGAATACCTTGCAGGGGGGAGTAAAAATAGTAGGGCCAGACTTCTCATTGGTTCCCAGTGACAGGTCAAGAGGCTACAAGGGACAAACTGAAATACAGGAAATTCTGTTCAGGTGTAAGAAAACATTTTACTGCAAGGGTGGTCATGCTGAACCAAGTTGTCCAGAGAGGTTGTGGAGTCTTCATCCTTGGAGATATTCAAAACTCAGCTGTACCTGGTCATGAGCCACCTCCTCTGGTTGACCCTGCTTTGAGCAGGGAGTTAAACTAGACAATCTCCCAGTGTGGCTGACAGACTCCACAACTCTAATTCTATGATTTGGACAAGGAAAATTTCACCTCTGTGGAAGAGGAAAAAAGCTGTTTTTCTAAAGTGTATTAAGAACATAGAATCATGGAATGGTTTGGGTTGGAAAGGACCTCAAAGATCATCTACTTCCAACCCCCCTGCGTGGGCAGGGACACTCTCCACTAGAGCATGATGTTCAGAGACCCATCCAGCCTGGCCTTGAACACTTCCGGGGAGGGGACATCCACAGTTTCTCTGGGCAACCTGTGCCAGTGCCTCACCCCCCCTTATAGTGAAGAATTTCTTCCTAATATCTAATCTAAATCTGCTGTCTTTCAGCTTAAACCCATTCCCTCGTCTTATCACCACATACACTTGCAAACAGTCCCTTCCCAGCTTTCAGGTAGACATCTTTAGGTTGTTATAGGTGTCCCCAGAGCCTTCTCTTCTCCAAGTTGAACAATCCCAACTCTCTCAGCCTGTCCTCATAGGAGAGGTGCTCCAGCCCTCTGATCATTTTTGTGACCCTCCTCTGAACTCGCTCCAGCAACTCCGTGTCTTTCTTGTACTGGGGCCCCCAGAGCTGGATGCAGTACTCCAGGTGGGGTCTCACAAGAGCAGAGTAGAGGTGCAGAAGCACCTCCCTTGACTGCTGGTCACACTTCTTTTGATGCAGCCCAGGACACAGTTAGCTTTCTGAGCTGCAAGTGCGCATTGCCGGGTCATGTGGAGCTTCTCGTCCACCAACATCCCCAAGTCCTCAGGGCTGCTCTCAATCCATTCTCTACCCCACCCGTAGTTGTGCTTGGGATTGCCCTGAGCCACATGCAGGACCTTGCACTTGGCCATGGTGAATTTCATGCAGTTCGCACAGTCCCGCTTCTGGAGCTTATCTAGGTCTCTCTGGATGGCATCCCTTCTCTCCAGTGTGTCAACTGCCCCACGCACCTTGGTGTCATCGGTGAACTTGCTGAGGACATACTCGATCCCACTGTCCATGTCACCAACAATGATGTTAAACAGCGCTGGTTCCGATACCAACCCCTGAGGAGCACCACTCATCACTGATACCCACTTTGACATGGAATGAGTGTCTTCCGTGCTAATAGAAATCAGTGCTCTGTTTAGACTTGTTCAAAGTTCTGCAGTAGTCACAGAATCACAGTATGCTCTAACTGCATACTGTGTCAGACACTTAGAGAGATGTGTAGAATTATTTTATAGAATCATAAGATCATTTAGTTTGGAAAAGACCTTTAAGATCAAGTCCAGCCGTTAGCCTTAGCACTGCCAAGTCCACCACTAAATCATGTCCCTAAGGTCTACATCTACGCATCATTTAATACTTCTGGGGGATGGTGATTCAACCACTTCTCTGGGCAGCCTGTTCTAGTGCTTGATAACCCTTTTGGTGAAGAAATTTTTCCTAATTTCTCTTAAAAGTATGTTCTTCTGTTTGTTGTTTAATGAAGACACAAGGTAATTACATCTCTGACAGAAACTTTTTGTTAATTAGTATCAGAATACCACAGCTTCATGTTACATGGCTAGCCATTCGAATTTAAAAGCAAAAATCCTAGTAGTGAAGAAATGTGTATACTTCATTTTACCAGCTTCACAGTTTGGAAGTGTGTGTGTATATTTATGTATTTTTATATTTATATATTTAGTGTGCTTTGGGTTTAGGCACAAAACTTGGAAACGGCATCTGTTTTGGAAGTGATGGTAGTTTTGTCTTGTCTCTTATGCTGCTTCTATACTCTGTGCATGATGAGTAATGGTTTCACCAGTTTGCAAGGAATCCTTCTCAAAGCAGTTACAGTAGAGTGGAAATGCATCAAGAAGTTGGGTTTTTCTTTTTACCATGCAGTAAATGATACTGCTTTGTTTTAAGAAGTTCACTCACTCTCAAATTTTCATGTCAGGTCTAAGATTTAACAGAACTAGGATTTGATTATGCATTCCAGGTATTTTTATGGAGACATCATACATGATCCAGATAGTTTTATGCCATTAATATGCTTTTTAAAGAAAACTATCATTACTAAATTATTGTGTGTATAATGGAATATTTCAAAATGAAAACTGCTAATGATTGCTGTACAGTTAGTATTTACATAAGTTAAAATTCACAGAAGAGTTTGTGTAGAGAAAGCAAAGAATGCTAAATTTTGACTACAATACTGTTTGTTTGCAACAGTGCAACGAAGTATCATGTTTGAAAGTGCTTGTTAAGTGCTAAAACACTTGTGAAAATGCATGTTCGTATATGTAAAGGGTGTGTAAGTACACTGACACTAATAATGGGCACAGCAATAAATACAAGAGTAAGTGGAGAATCTTTCTCAATAAAACCTACATATTAATCCTAGAATAAAGATGAAAAGGCAGAGAAATTAAGTAATTGTGACAAGATTCTGCATGTTGTGATTTAACCCCAGCTAGCACCACACTTCCACTTGCTCGCTCCTGCCACAATGGGATGGGGAGGAGAATCATAAGAGTGGAAGTGAGAAAACTCATGGGTTGAGGCAAAGACAATTTAATAGGTAAAGCAAAAGCCACAGACACAAGCAAAGCAAAACACAGAATTCATTCCCCATTTCCCGTAGGCAGACAGGTGTTCAGCCATCTCCAGGAAAGCAGGGCTCCAGCACATGTAACACCGACTTGGGAAGACAAGTGCCATCACTCCAAAGGTGTCCTCCCCTTCCTCCTTCTTCCCCCAGTTTTATATGCTGAGCATGATGTCATACAGCATGAAATGTCCCTTTTGTCAGTTGGGGTGAGCTGTCCCGACTGTGTCCCCTCCCAACTCCTTGTGCACTCCCAGCTCACTCACTGGTGGGGTGGGGTGAGAGGCAGAAAAGGCCTTGGCTCTGTGTGAGCACTGCTCAGCAGTAATGAGAACATCTCTTGTGTTATCAACGCTGTTTTCAGCACAAATCCAAACCATACCCCATACTAGCAACTATAACAAAAATTAATTCCATCCCAGGCAAAACCAACACACTGTGTTGTCACATTTTAAATGCTATAAGGGAGAGTAACTGAGGAAACAGTATTAATGAAGAAGTATTTGCGAAGATCTTTTATAACTAAGCCAGTATAAGTATTAATGCAAGACAAGTGTCAACTCTAAAGCTCATTTTCCTTTTCTTGTGGTAGGTTAAAGCAGCAACAGGTGAAGAGGTATCAGCAGAGGATCTTGGAGGGGCAGATCTTCACTGCAGGTTTAAAGAAATATTTTCCCAGAGTTAATTTCTTCCATCCCTTTTGACTTTAGTAGGGTATATTTTATTTTAATTTTTAATTTTTATTTTATTTTTTTTTTTAATTTGGTTTATTTTAGTTTGTTAATTTATATTTAGATTTTTTTAAACTATATTTAGATTTTAAAAATTAAGATTTTCTTTGTCCTTATCTGGTGCTGATGAATCATTTTATAAGAGTAGCATAGTTACCTTATGGTTTTTACTGCTTTATGTTTTTTACTGCTTTAAAATACTTACGTGTCTGATGTACTCCAGCATTAGGCATAATATGGAGGACTTTTCTATACTGTTCAATGCTGAGTGTTAACAGCATAATACACATTGAGAATGATAATATATTTTGCAGATGTTGTCTTACTGTCAATTAGAACTTACTACAAATGAGATCAATATAGCTTGTGATTTTTGTAAGATAATGCTTGTTATCAAAATAAAGAATTCTACGCACTTTCTAGTTCTAAAATGAAAAGAACAATAAAGTTAGGTATTACTGTACAATAAATGCTTCATTTTCACTTCACTGAAGTGAATAAAAAATGTCTGTAACATTTCTGTAAACATATGTTTTCTTTATAATTTCAAAAGGATTTTCATTTCCATTTGAACAATGTTTGTGATCTTTTATATTGTCATTTAGATTTTTTACTTCCTAGGGTTGCTATTTTATGTCATGACTGATAACTTGAATGTACTGTTTCAAAGAAAAGTTCAGGCATGAGTTTTATTTTGAAAGTAATTTTGTAACAAAACTTGGAGAGCTGTATTGCAGCATCTATATTTTAAAGATAAATGTAAAAGTTTTAAAGTCCTAAAAAATTTTAAAACCTCAAATTTTCATTGTCAGATTTTTTTTTAAGTCTTAATATTGCTATTGTTACTATAATTTATATACAGAAAATCTGGTGTAACAGATCATTATGCTTTGGATGACAACCATGCACTTCATCTAGCAAGGAAAGCTGTAAGAAGTTTAAATCTCCAAAAGAAAGTAGATGTAAGTGTATGTAAGAATATGAAAACACTGTTTTATTTAAATTAGGAATGCTTTTCTTCACCTGATTTATAGAACATATATTTTGTCTCTGACTTTAGACACTTTGAAAATGGAAGTTACTGTTCTTGTCCTTAAAAAGATTTCTCTAATGTTTCAGTTCTGCAATTACAATCCTGCTGCATGATTCCAAATAAAATCACTGGGATTACAGGCAAGAGTGAAGCAACTACAACAGTGCTTCAGAATGACAGAATTGTGCTTTAACCCAGTCTTGCAAGGTGCTTAATTTAATTTTAAGCCCACATGATTATTCCCATGGACTTAAATGCTAAAGATCTTTTTGAATACACATTTTCTGTGAACATTAATGAAAGGTATAAAACTGAGGGGATAAATCTAAATTATGTCATTGTATTGTATTGATTTAAAAATATACTGTAGAAAACAGGATGGATAGAATATGGGGGAGAAATTGCCTTAACTTACTTTGGCTGGAGATGTGAGAGGGTGAAGTGACAATTAAAGCTCAGCAGCTGAAGGAAGGCAAAATTTTGAATTCAGTTGTGTGGCAAAAATCTTCATCAGTTTTTCAGAATACTACCTGTCTAATAGGTCACAGGGGGAAAGTAAGCCAATGGGAGGATAGGCTTAATTTTTGATGACATGGAAGAAGTGGAGCACGTGTGGAGGTATGCACAAGAGTAGAAATAAAGGTACCAGTAAGAGAGAAAGTGTTATCAGCCTTCAGTTCAAGAAATTTGTTCTTTATGCAAAATGAGGATGAGACAGAACAGGCATTTTGATGTGGTTGGTGAAGAGATGACTGTGCTCAAAGCCATTGGTAAATGTTTGGGGTTTTTAAGTCGTAATGTGGACTAATAATTCCTTTGTTGTGTAAATTGTTAAATTGCCACAGGTGACTATAGAACCATCAGAAGAGCCTTTATTTCCTGCTGATGAAATATATGGAATAGTAGGCGACCAGCTAAAAAGAAACTTTGATGTCAAAGAGGTATGAGTATAAATGCAAGATTCCCATGCCTATACGTGCATGCACTCAGTTTTTGTGTAGGAAATCTTTAAATCATCACAGGTTGCCTGCAGAAATCTGATTTGGGTATATAGTGAATATTTAAATTTTATAAAATCTTTTCATGTATTTTTTTATATTTTTTGTCTAGCAAATCCATTGCAATGGCAATAACATAATGCTTTTTGGTTATACTTTTAAGAAGGATGAGCAAAGGTGAGAGATTGATAGCATTCTGAAAAGGCTGATGGGAAATAGGAAACTTAATATTGGCAAAGCATTCTATAGACTTGCCAAGTGATACGATAACTTTCTTTTTCTCTTAATCTTGCGAAAGTAAAGATCAAATATTTAAATAGTTATGGAGTATAAGCACCCCAAACAATTCAGTGCTCTCCCAACCACATAGGGAGACTATTGTACTCTGCTGCAGGTCTAAAGTAATCATTTGCCTGAGTACCTTCATCCAAGACCAGATTCTTCTTTGTGTTTTGCACAGATCACATTTTTAGAGCCTTTTTCACTACCAGCCAAGCATTTATTTTAGGAAGAGTCTTAGTATGTACCTTTCTTAAAATACTTTGTTAGAAATTACTAGGATTTGCTTTGCATTAAGGGAAAAAAAGATGAACATTTACTGAGTCTCACACTACACTCTTGAAAGTTGTAATAGCTTGGATCTATGTTCTTTTAAAGTTGAAATAAATACCTCCTGGCAAACATCTTGGTAGCAATGGATCTATATTTGTATAAAATGGCTCCTTGGCATCTCAGAGAAATCTCGGAACAGATCTTCATTACTTTTGTATGTCACAACTTAAGCAAAGCTCAGAATAAACTAATCTCTAAAAAAGTGACTCATGGCTGTATATGTTTTTCTCTTTATAAATGTGAGTCTGTTGATTAATGTTTAATATAACCAGAGGTAGCAGTTTTTCTCTGAAATTTAATCAGGAAAACTTTGTGTCTATGTAAGTTAAACTGTTTGGTTAGAATAATTTTGAAATTTCATTTTTTATAAACATGTAGGTAAATCACACTTTAAAAAGTAAATGGGCTTTGCCTGCCATCTGTTTATATGGTGGGCTGTTTGATGTTCTGTAAATGGAAAGCATTTATTTTAAGTTATATGTTAGCATGGTCTTTCTTTCTAAACAAATTAAAAATTACAAAGGATTAGGAATTTCATTTTATTTTTCTGGTTTTTCTTAAGGTCATTGCTAGAATTGTAGACGGAAGTAAATTTGATGAATTCAAAGCCTTGTATGGGGATACTTTAATTACAGGTATTTAGAAATCTGTTATAATTATTCCATATATGTTCCCACTGATTTTATAGTTGGATTCACTTTGTTTAGCTCACTCATTAATATTTTTAATAATGTTTTTCTTCAAAAGAATAGCAGTTTCTGTTATCAAGAGAAAGTGTTTCCTTTATATGCTATGGTAAAATAAATACATGTGAAAATTTACAAATTCATCTTTCTCATTTAGGATTTGCAAGAATATTTGGTTATCCGGTAGGAATTATTGGAAACAATGGAGTTCTTTTCTCAGAGTCAGCAAAAAAGGTAAATAAATAGATTATTAGCTTCTTTGCCCTTGAGAAACAAAACTTCTGGTAGACAACTTGCTCTTGAAATGAAAAGCTTTTTTAAATAATGAAAGTGAACTCGCTCCATGTTTTTCATGTAAACATGAAATAGATTAATAAGCTGTAAAAATAATTGACCATATTTTAGAAACAGATTTTTCTGATATGAAGTAGATAGGTCAATAGGAAAATCTAGTTAGAAAAACAGCATTTTAATTTGTATGACTACCACAAAGTTGAAATGGTATATCCTGAAACTTACAACTATTACAAGAAATGTGTATGCTGATAGCATAAAATATCCTATTAGTTATAATTCCGAACCTCTAAACTGTGAAGTAATACAATAAATCACATTGTTTTTGTAAAACTGGAAAAATTCAAACCTGAATTCCAGTTCATTGGTTTATCAAAGATTTAATTTTCATACTTTGCTGCTATGGCAGCTCCTGGCTCAGGCTAATGAGTGAAAACACGTGCAGTGTCCTAACATCTGTGGACTAAAATACCTGTTTCATGAATTAAAGGGCATCTTTGATGGAATATTGTGATTACATTACAGTTAATAGTGCTTTGCAAATTGGGCTTGGGAGATTGGTGGTGATAATGAGTTTCTGCGTATGGCAGAGTGGGTGGTTACCTTCTTCTGTGTTGTTTGGTTTAGTTCTTTAATTTTTCGAGAAACTACTGTCAGTTGAATTTTTTGTAAGAGCAATTATATATGGTAGTTTTGTTCTAGCAGGCTCCTCAAACTAATGGTGAGGAAATCAGTATTGAAAATCTATAGGAAAAAGGAAACTTTGATGAGAGATTAGGAGAAAGGAAGTAATTTTACTTGAGTTATTGCTGTAATAAAATAATACATGAAATTGAGTTTCATGTACTGAAGGAATACTTTCAACTTGGAGCACTGCAGTAACTGGCATTGTTTTTTGCTAGCATTTGTTCTAACACAGTTCTTTCTAAGTTGAAAATAACACTTTCAGTATTTCTAATACTTGCATGTTTTTTCTGATAATTTAGTACTGTTTTTTCCTACAAATGAAAAAAATGTAAGGAATCTCCTTCTGCTGACTTTTGCTGGCATATAAGTATTGTAAGAGGATATGGTCAAGTTTCACTTGTTTCACTTCTTGAGAGTTCTTTGTCCATGATGTTACTTTTGTAAACATTCCTTTTTTTTTTCTTTTGCATTTTTGTAATGGGTTGTGACACATCTTTTTCCCATGATCATCACTCTGCTTTTCGAGTGCTTCACTGGAAAAGCTAGCTAAAGATTATGCTTTATGATTTTTCTCTCTTTTTTGTTTTCTTTTCATTAATATTGCTGGTTTTGTATTGTTGAAGAGGTTAGAGGGTTTTTTGGTTGCTGTGCTACATAGTTGGGAGGGTTGTTTACCAGCAGTGTGTTAAATAACCTCAGGACCTGTATTGATTTGGATTATTTCTAGTTGAATCACAAGCTTGGAAGCTACAATTTGTATCTTTGCTAGGAAAATGGTCTTTTCCTAGAAAATGGGGGGAGGGCATCTGCCCTGAGAAGAATGAAGGAGTGTTACAGCAATTTGCAGAGCCATGAGCAAATAATGTATGTGGGCTTTTCCCAATTTCAGAGAATACTTTTCTTTTGTACAGGATATGGGGAGGTTTTTTTTCTAACTGACTGTCTTAATTTCCGTAACACAGTCTTACAAAACTCAATGTCAGATACGATACTGTGAAGCTGCCTGTGGTTTAACTACATATTGAATGAGTCAAAACAGTTGAGCTTTTCGGTGTCAGCAGTAATACTTTTTAAGGCTATTACTTCTGCTTTACCCTTGGACTCACACGTTTTTTGGCATTTTCTTATTTCTGCTCGAGTGAATGCATGTTTTGCAGTTGACTTTGGATGAAGCAGAAGTACAGCACTTGCTGATGCAAATACTCCCATGGACTTCAGTGGAAGGAGACTTGTCACAGAGTTCAGAAGGCTGGTAGTGTTAGCTTCACTGATCCAACTTTTAATGGCTTACTCTTTTTTTTTTTTTTTTTTCTTTTCTCTCCACAGGGTACACATTTTATCCAGTTGTGTTGCCAGAGAAATATTCCCATTGTGTTTTTGCAGAATATTACAGGTGAATAAGATATATATATATATATATATAATATTTTGAAGTTTCACTATGTTGTAGGCTTTGTGATTAACTGTTGAGGCTGTGAGTTTTAGACAGAATTTTGTGTGCTTTGTTGTACCTACATCTCCAGCCTGTTCTGAAATCAGCCTGTCAGCAGCTGGTGAAGGCCTCATGTTACGATTTGTTCTTCAGTTTTTTCTTCATGTGCTATAAATAAAGCACATAGTATTACATATATTGTACAATATAATAATACAAAGTTAGTCAACCTTTTCTTCATGTTGTAATTCTTTAGGTTTCATGGTTGGTAGAGAATATGAAGCTGGAGGGATAGCAAAAGATGGTGCCAAGATGGTAACTGCTGTAGCTTGTGCCAATGTACCTAAAATAACAGTGATTATTGGCGGTTCTTACGGAGCTGGAAACTATGGGATGTGTGGAAGAGCATATAGGTAAGTGCTACTTCAGATTATGACAGGAGATAAGACTAGGTTCGGAGAACATAATCTTGAAGTACCATTCTGAAAAACTATCTACACTCTTCCAGAAGTTGTGCTATTTGGGAAACAAAACAGTTCTGAGTGAGTACTCATAAGTAAATAACAACCTGTAGAGATTGATAGACTTATGATTGACCTTGAATTAGGGGACGGAGAAGATCTTCTAACATGCAAGCATGCTGACAAGCTTTTTTGCTGTTTTTATCTCTTGGAGGAAAAATTGTACAGCCCTAAAAAAATCATTAGGTAGTATGGGCTGGTCCTGTGTTCTGCATTTATATGAAGAGTACCAGCTTTTGTAAAAAATCCTGATTCACTTTAATGAGCTTGTTTTTGTGAGTAATGTTTACAGAACCCTCAAAGGATTTATTTTTTGACCCTTTGGACATGACTTACATACATATGTTTTTCATTTTTTCAAGGTCCCTGATACTATTGAAGTTGCTGGTGGTATTTTTAAAGAGAAAAATTCGGGGCGGGGGGAGAGGGCAGAGGGGTGGTGTGAGATGAAGAGGATCAGGAAAATGAGAAATAAATTTTTAAGGTGCTTGAATATAGGAAATGAGCAGAATTTTCACATTTTGAAACATAATGCTGCAAGCATTGAATTATGTTAATTTGCATTCTTTAAAAACTAATACATGGTAAGATTTTCATGCATAAAAATGAATTCTTAGCTGAGTGAGAATTATTTCTTTACTAGGAAATAAGGCACTGTCTTATTTTAATATTTAATATGTATTTTTTAGTCCAAGATTTCTTTATGTGTGGCCAAATGCTCGCATATCGGTGATGGGAGGGGAACAAGCTGCAACTGTTCTAGCTACAATAGCGAAGGACCAAAAAGCAAGGGAGGGAAAACAGGTACATCTTTCTTGTTTCATTTGCAGTAATGTTATTATCATTTACTCTTTCACTGGAGTTATGCGCTTTATGAGCTAAGAAAGGATGTTACAGAGAGAGCTATCAATGAACTATGATTCTCCCAATGCCATCTAGTGCATTGGCAAACATGAAGCATTTGTGTAATGCTATTGTTTACATCTTCTAGATGTGAAGAACTTTAATGACATTGCTTGTCTTTGCTTAAAAAGAGGAGTATTTCTCATATTGTCATCTTTTTGTATTTTGTGCACCAGATTATTACTTCTGCCCAAGAGGAGCAGCCAGGGATCTTCCCTGGTTTGGGAGTATGAGGAGGAATATGTGAGAACAAAGTATCTTTCCAGTTATTTTTGAAGTAGGCAGTTTTACAGAAAGCTTTAAATTACTCAGTGACTGAGAATTATGAAACTTGTAACAGCAGGAGGCTGTACAAGTTTGGAAAAACTTTTGACTCACTTCAACATTTTGATGGAAATTTAGTGGCATTTTGTTTAAGAATCTTTCTTAGTTTCTCAGTACGGTCTTTTCTGCTGTGTTTTTTAAATTATATTGTTTATGTTTGTACTGGTGCCTTGGTCACATAAGAAGTGATTTTATTGTGATGTCTTAAAATTGCTTGTATTTATCATGAGTAGTTATTCAGAATAATGGAGTGGTATGTACATATTACCTCAACAGTTCTTTTTTCTACGCTATACTTGGGCTCTCTGTGGATAGAATATATTCACCCTCATTTCTCTCTGTCTTAATTTCCCAAATCCCTAAGATGGACAGGATGATACTCAGAAAGAATTTTGAGAAAAATAGTTGTAGTTCATGTCAGTAAAATGTGTTAGAAACTTGAAAATTTTTTAAATTACAGTGGCGACCACTCAGGATCATAGAGAAGCCCAGTGTTATTATAGTACAGGCTTGTTTTATTAAAAAATCTTGTCAAAGACAGCTCAGAACAGGATTCATTCAGTACAGTAGCTTCTATAATTTTTCAGATGCTAATCCTCAATTATTTTTATACTCAGTTAACTATGTTTTTAATCTCCTTTTCCAACCCATCCATTTTGAAAAGTGGTATTTTAATTTCATTGTCAAATATGCTAAATTGATAATTGTGTATAAAAAGGGGGAAAAACTTGGGGAGGTCATTTAGGCAGTTTCTTCTAGTTTGATGCTGCATATAAAGTTCTGCTGTCATTGTGGATGAAAATATTAAAGAATATGTTATCTGTGTTTGTTTATTTGCCTGTTTTTTTTAGTTATCTGAGGCAGATGAAGCAGCTTTAAAGGAGCCAATCATTAGGAGGTTCGAGGAGGAAGGAAACCCTTATTATTCAAGTGCAAGGTAACATATAAATGACTTTTCCAAAACTTAATTGTAATCACAGGACATAGCAATAACATCTAAATTTTGATGTTGAAGAACAGTAGAGCAGAGCTATCTGGAACAAAGACTGTGTTTGATGTGCAGGAGTGTAACACAAGTTTCAAATCAATGTTTTGTCTGTCTGGTCTCTGAGACTTTGTAGTATGTACTGTTTCAGAAGACATGCACTTGCAGGAATTATTCTGCTGGTTCTGTAAGTACTGCTGTGGTAGCATGGAGTTTATATTCTATGCATTTTATTCTGGATAAGTTTTCTATCATTCTCTCCAGTGTAGTATCTGGTCATCTTTCTAAAGCCCATTGAATGGTGTAGTGAGTGTCTGCATGTATGTTAGGAAGAATTCATTTTAGTGGTCTTCTGCGAGTAGAAGCAGCCATGTGCAACTCTCAGGTCATGATCTTGGAAGGTGACTGTATTGGGTGATAGCACTTTGGATAGGGTGTTAGCTGATGGGTGTAGCATATTTATGTTTGTTAAGAAGTCCTTTGCAGCATTTTGTGCTCAGGTTTATGGAATATTAGTAAATGCCAGGGAGCTAGTTAGGCTGCTGAGGCAAAGTGGCATCCTGGAGTGTTACCTCTGGAAACCAGCTTGAAGGCTTTCTTGGCCTCTGATTGTTAGTCTATGTTATTTTCATCCTAGCCGTACTAATCTTCCTGCACTTTTTTGTGATTGGCCTATCCAAAAGCTAATTCTCCACAGGCTAATTCTCAGCTGCTGATGGTGGTAGAGGGTAGTGTATAATAATAGGCTTTGCTGTGCATCTGTGGCTTCTCAGTTTGCAGAAAGAATATTAGTCTCATACGATTGTGGAATCTGCTGAATGTTTTTGTGAGCGGGATTAGGATTACTGATGGTTTTCTTGCCTGCAAGCTGGGAAGTCTGGAAACAAACTGAGTACAGAGTCATTGAGATATGATACATTTTGATATGGCATCATGGGCAGAAATTATGTGAACAGGTGGGTGCAAGATACTCTGTCAAAGATACACTGTCAATGTAATAGAGATGCCAGTAAGAGAAGGAGTTTGGGGGCCTCTGTCTAATTTGATACCTGCTTAATCTCATGTATGACAAAATTTGATGCAGTGGCATAGCATCAGTAAGCTCCTTTGTGAATTGTTTATCATGATCTGAAGGAAGATTAATAGTAGTTTTACTCCATTTTCTGTTGGGATAGTGGAATGTACTTAAATGAAATAATCGTACCTGGGGGATCCATATCAATTTCAATGTGTATTCAAATGAATGATTTCATCAAATGGAAGCTCTTGCCATTTTGCCCTGGCTGGTGCTGTGAGGGGATAAGTACTCTCAATAGGATACGTAGCACAGGGTTTGTGCTGTCATCTAGGCAGGTTTCAGTGGTGCAGTCATACAGCGCATGGGTCATGGATTGAGGGAGGGTTTTAGTCTTGTAACTGTTTGGTCTCTGCTTCTGGCAGAAGCCTATTTGGTAGTGTTGCAGAGTCAGATATTCTCAACTTCTTGACATTTTATGCATGTGTACAACCCCTACTGCTACTAATTTAGAGTGTTTGGCAATTTTTACTTATAATTAACTAACTCCATCCCAGCCAAAACCAGCACATCAATGAAGATACCTTAGTGAAATCCTGAATTGTTATTGATGTGGACTTTCTGGTGGCACACTGGTTTTGATTTTTTTTTTTAATCTTTTCAATAGATTTAAATTTCATAGGGTTTTCCCCTAAATGAGAGGTGATGTAAACTGTTAAAAAACTTCAGTGCTATATCTTTTAGTAGCTCTTAAAGATCAAGCCCAGTACCTGTCTCACAAAACCTTGTGCCCTGAGGCAGGAAGGAAAAATGAAAACATAGAATGTCATATTTTACAACTGGATTTTAAGGAGAGGAATTTTCCACTGATATAATAACATTTAAAAAATGAGTCAAGCTGTCTGTATTTAAGATTAATCCCTAGCATGGAGGAGAAGATGAATGGTTTGATTTTTTTTTTTTTTTAACATTTGCTTTTTTTTTCATAAATTCACTGGAAACACAATCATAGTCTGTTTGTACTCATGGTTGAAAATAATTGGATTTATTTAACATTCATCATTATATTAGCAATATAAAAACTTGTCCTCTCCCAAAAAACAACAGAGCATTGTCGTTATTTATAACAGTAAATTACTAATCTGCAAGAAAGTCATGTAAGATTAAGGTTAGAATTAAAAATGTCAGATTCTAAATTTTTAATAATGTCCAGTGATTTTTAGACATGAAACTTGAGTATTTAACACTAGCTTTGTGCTCTCTACTGAGCAACTTTTACCAGTTTATGCTTCCAGAATATCTGGCCATTTTGTGAAGTTAGGTTGCAAATCCAGAAGGCATCTAAAGTAAATAGCCTAAGTTTACCTAGCCAGGGCTTAGGAAGTGCTCTTAATGTGAGATATCCCGTCCTTCATTTAAGACAGGGTAGTTACGTACTTCTTATTGTGCCTGTAACTTGGAAGGGAAGCTTAACATGCACAGATGTGAGCTGGCTAACTGAGAACTACTGTGGGTCTGGGTTGCATGTGATTGGGTTTATGTGATGCTGCACTCAACCTAGTAAGTCCATCTGAGACAGGAAGTCAAATGTCAGAGCTGAAGCCCCGCTGAGGTTTATCTGGCTAAAAGCAATGAAAGAGAAATGCCCCTTTTCACTGAGTCATGTTTGTGAGTGTGTGACTGTCTCAGGTCAAGATAGTTCAGGCTGGTTTTTCTCTCTCTTTAATCTGTGTAGGTACAGTCTGCCTTGTCTGGGAGCTCTTAATTGCTGTCTGCTGTCTTACAGGGATAGTTAAGTATATCGGTAGATATTACTATGTTTTCTGCCATGATCTCATGCCTTCCTGCCCATATTACCATGTGTGCTCCTTATTCCTTCATTTATTGCTAATTCCTAAGCAAGGTCTCAGACCAAGAACTCAAAAGTTTTTATTACTGTGGAGTAGGCTGTCCAAGCAGAAACAATGAGCTGAAGTAGGATTACAGTTTTTGCAGCAAGTAATGTTCTTGAGGGAGGGGTTTGGCCACCTTGTACCTTGGAGCCAATCCATTTGTAAGCCAATATCAGCAGCTGCTAATTGGCAAGCATTTGCCATAGGTCAGAGAGAAGTAGTAACCTGTTCCTTTTACTCTACAGGATGCTTCCTGTCTGGTCCTAAGCATGATAAAAAACCCAGTTGACCATCAACCAAGTATCAGGGTACTGTATTGAAACTGAATGAGGACAGCCTTCATTTTGTCAGATGCTAACTAGATCCCTCCAGCAAAAAGGCCAACAAGAAAACTCCAACAAACAACTTTGTATTACTGAGATGAAAGAATGATGACCAGAAAGACTGCTGCCTGTATTGCTGCTCAGGTGCAGTCTGTTTGGAGGCTCCCTCATGCTGCCTTCTTGCAAAGATTCGGGACCAGTCTACCTGAGCCCTAATGTCTGTTGAGATTGATGTGAGCCTTTCCAGTTGACTTCATTAGGCTTTGAATCAAGCTTTTAGCAGTAATAATGATATGGAAGGAAAATGCCCTAATGATCTTAAAATACAAGCAAATTTCCCTGTTTACTTTGCTTATATAATTTTGCTTATAAATTATAACTTGTTATATGTACAGGATGTCAATACTGTTCCCCACAGTTGTATTTTCTAATCAAGCTTTAATCAATTATTTGAATAGAACCTTTCACAGTGAGCAGTCTTAATTAACAGCAGTCATTAGGCAGCACCCTTTTTAATGAGTTACATTAATTTGCTTACAGGTTTCTAAAAGGATTTCAGCGGTTTTCATCTTAACAAATTATGTTCTTTTGGTGGATTTCATTTCTTTTACTCACAGTGTCTCTGTTACAAATATTTTATGAGTGTAGATGTGACTCATGTTCTAGCAATGGCTTTTAATAGACAGTTTAATTATTAATGTTACATCCCAGTAGAGAATGTAGTTTTCTTTAAACAAAGAGAAACAGAAGCTAGGGGTGACCATATGAAAGCAGCTTGATTTCATGCAACACAAAAGCTTCATGGTCATCAATATAAGTTAATTGTGTTGTTACAAAAAAACCCAAATCTGCCATTAAAACATGCTACATGTTTAGAGGTATTTATTACAGTGGTAGTCACTATGAAGTTGCAGCTTGGAAGATACTGCATTAAGTTGGTGATTCTTTTTGATTCAGTTCATCCTTTCCCTTTCCAGACCCTTAGCAGATTTATTAAAAACTTCTAAGAGAAGTATAAATTCCTTCATTCAGTTTCAATGTGTTTCATAAATAAAAAAAAATAATTGCAAATGTTCATTAAAACAAGGTGATCTGCAGAGCAAACAAACCTATAACAGTCAAAAGACCCAAATTTGCTTAAAACCAGAAATTACTGTATTTGTTCTTACAGTTGTTTTTTTCACAGTCCTAAGAAAACAAAGGGATTGTGGTTGACTTGATTTCAGAAAACTACTTTCCTTTTCACTGTTAATAGGGATCTTCTCCATCCCTTCTGTGGGATTCATCTGACTGTGTTCATCAAAACCAAATCAAGATCTAAAATACAAGAAGCAGGAAAGAAAAGTATGTGCATTAAACTTTGGTAATGCATACTTCATGATGTTTCAAGGATAGGAAATAGTCTATTTTGGCCATTCTGTCATGCTAGATTATATGAACAGATATAACCACTATCTTGGGGAAAAACAAAAGAATTAAAATAAATCTTAAGTAAGTCTCAGTAATAACAAGTTACAGATTGTCCTTTAGCTATTTTGAGCAAAAAAGCTTCTAATTGGTTTTGCTGTATGGTAAGAAGCACTTACTTTGAGTCTCTTTTCAATGGAGTGTTGTTAAAATAGGCCAAAATATTTTAATAAGTTTTTACTTAAAATTTAAAGCTACAGTTAGGAAAGGAGTTATTCATAGGAATAAGACTGCAAGACTACCATGCACTTTATTGAGAATATGGTATAGGCCATTCTCGTGTCTTCTGCAACAGAATTTGCTGTTAGTACCGCTGCCATGAAGGCACAAGCATGGCTGTTAGAATATTCCAGCATATGGCTTACTAGCCCACTAGAAAGGAGATACTGAGAATCCTAAAATGAGAACAGATTAAAAAGAACTACGGTTTCCTCACATTTGTAATCTGGGTTTATAGCTTCTTTTTTTTTTCCCCTTGGAAGAAGTTCTTTTTTTTTTTCCCCAGTCGTCTTTGTATGCTGGTTGGAACCTGTCAGCCAGGTCAGTGACTACCACAGCTACTGTGGTGTAAAATTTCTTCAGTCAAGCTTTTGTTTTCAGTCCCAAAAAAGAAACAGTGTAATTTTGTCTTCCCTTCTGCAAACCCCTTTCTTCTTTTGCACTTCAGCTGTGCTCTTGAGCCCCAGTTAGGGTAAGTCTCCTCTACTTGGGGAGCTGTGCCATGGTAAGATACATTTATAGTAGAACCTTCTTTCTGAGTTGGATCTCTTTTTTCTTCTTTCTCTGCTAGCTGGAGAACAGGCTCCTAAGCCGAGTCTGAACCCTCGTGCTTCATCTTGTTACAGGCGTCCTTTATTACAGTTCACTTTGTGCATCCTAGGATAGATACATGTATTTGTTTAAAAAAAAAAAAAAAAGAAAGAAAAAGTACATTGTCAGTCTCTTAATATTTTTATCAGATTTGTTGAATATTACTTTCACAGCAAATGACAAAATAAAGCAAGGATGGAAAACACTCAGAAGTGTCTGCTGATGCCTTGAGCTTATCAGCATGTATTTATGTGCCATTTGCAGTCCTCTTTCTTTTGGGGGTGAGGTTGGCACATTTAGTATTGAGAGAAGAGTGCAAAATACATTGTTTCCTGTCTAATTATATTTTTTCCAATTAATCTTGAAACAAAAGGAAATATGCAGTTGGAAACTTCAGTTAGAAAGGAATGGCTCTGCTTTTCCTTGGTAGAGTTGGTTTTGGCTCCCTATTCACCACCCTTTCTTGTATTTTTAAATTTTCCACAGACAAAGAATTAAACATTAGCCAACACTGAAGGAATTTCAAAAAAGAATGTAAAATAAGTCTCTCTAGGGAAAGATGGGATGGAGGAGGAGCATCACTGTCTTAACCAAAGATATTGTCCATGCGTTTTGCAGACCCTGATTAAAATGCATGCTTATTTAAGTGAGCCTTGGGCTGCAATGAGCACTGTGGTATCTTGTTTATGTATCTTGCCAAGGAGGTAGTAGTTATACAATACTTACAGTCTTGTGGCCTGCTGGGGTTTTTAACATGGATTTTATTTTGGGTAGGATGGAGGTGTCGTTTAGAATAGATGCCACAAGTACTTAAGTTTTTGGATAATATCAAAGAGACTATTTACAAGTGTTTGTGAGTTTGGGGATTTAGTATTTGCTCATTCATAATTTAATTGCCTTCAGGACTGGGTTAAGGAGGTTGTTATCTTATAGTTGTTCAGAAATGGACTTCAGAAGAAATAAATACAACAAATACTGGAAGTACTTGAAATTTACTCTGGTTCTTTTAATGATGAAAGAATGAAGACTTGTATTATCCTCATCTGGCAGCTGAACTAACCTGAAAAATGGAAATAATGATGTGACATCGTCCTTAAAACAGTAGCATTCCTAATGGAAGAATATAGGTCATTGACGAAAGGTCATTTTCCATGTGGATATTAAAAAACAAAGAGGGTCTCTTTTCTCTAAGATGCTGACTTATGAAGAATCTCATTTAAAATGTGGACCCGAGATTGTTCATTTATCCAAAATTTATACTGTGTTGTAGGAGACAAATTCCACAGAGTTAATACACACTACTCTATTGTATTGATGGGTAAGGTAAATTAACTCCATGACTTCAAGCATAATTTAGCTTTTTAGTCCATTCTCTTTAGTATAGCTCTTTCCAGTTTCATGTGCTTGAAAATCTACCCTCTCTATATGTTAATTTCCTTTAATTATTATTGTTTGATTTGTTGTTTGTTTTTCTTCCTAGATTATGGGATGATGGAATTATTGATCCAGCTGACACAAGACTGGTTTTGGGCCTCAGTCTCAGTGCAGCATTAAATGCACCTGTGAAGAAGACAGAATTTGGGGTTTTCAGGATGTAAACTTAAACATACACTCAACAGAATTACTTCTGTATGTTTTAATTGGGGCTAGAAAGCAAACTAACTATGGTGTTGAGATGACTAAAAAATAAAGATTTGTACAATGCTATTTTTAATGGAAATTTCCTAATTATTTATTTTCACTGAGTAATCATCACACAGTGCTTCGGTGTTTTGATCCTGATTTGAGATTAGTCACTTATAGTGCTTGTGTAACACTGCATTGCATGAATAAACTGCAACTTCTAATGTTATGTTTAATGTTTGACAAGAAACCATTGATACTATCTTTTATATAAATAAATCTGCTAAAAAAGCTACCTATTTGGTGCTTATCAGTTCCTTTATTTCTTTTAATTCTTCTTTGTATGTCTCCTATAAATGTGAAATATTCTTGCAATCCAACAAAAAGAAAATCTACATTGCTAGTAAATTTTTTCAAAAGAGAAATGCTGTAAGGGCGGCACAGCTTGAAATTATAGATTTCACACAGTTGTTGGTTTTTTGGCCTTTCTCTGGATTTCAGCCAAAAAGCATCGCTTTTCTGTAGAGTTCCCTGAAGTCAAAACAACAAGAGAACCTGATGGATGCGTAGTGTTTTCTGGAAGAGCTGGGGAGTGCACACCGATATCTGTGGGAGCTGCAGGTTGCTGACAGGACTTCTGAAGAAGGGGGTTGGCTGCAAAGGTGTTTCAACATCCTGCTTGTACGATCCTTCTGGCAATTTTAGTTTTGTGAAGATGGAGCATTGTCCCCACACAGATCAATGCTTCGCCCAGGGTACATGCCTGAATCGCACTGACTAGGGCTACTGAGATGCTGGAGGGCTTTGGTCAATCTTATTTATTGTAGTTTGTTGCAGTGTAATGTTTTTCAAGAATTCAGTGTCTGTCATTTCATTTGTTCTCTTTAGAAATACTGCACCTTGTGCAAACTAAACACTTGGCATGCAGTGTGCCTAGAATAAGGAGGCAAATACTGTGATAGCTGGGACTAGGAAGGTGATTGTATCTACCTTTGCCCTACGGGTGTCCAGATAACCGTTAGAAGGCTGCTGAACAGCAGAAATATTCTTGACTGAGAATCAAATCCAGAAAGAGTTAATGTACGTGGATGGACACCCTATCCTCCACTGGTCTGTGGAGAGAGAAAAGATTCCTAACAGGAGTAATCATCTTGGATAACACACCAGCTGTAGTCTTCCTAGTCTTGTGTGGCAGAGGAGTTTCCCCTGGACAGAGGAGGGCGAAGGAAGGTCTGCCAGCTGCTCGCCCTTTTGGTGTCTTGGGCAGATGTAGAAGTGAAAATGAAAGACTTCTTTGGAATGAGGATTTTCAATGTAGAATACAGAGAGCCCAGCACATGCAGAGCTGTGAGGTCTCTGGTACACCTCTACATTGCACTAAAAGACCAGATTTCTCTCATTTTACTAAGAAATCTTACCCAAAACCTGACGTGTTCTGCACCTCTAGAAAGATTACTTCTGTAGATCTGCACACATGTAATCTCCCTGTTGTGCTTATGCGTGTTCTTAGCATATTAAATACATATTTAGCAGGGAGTAACAGTGTTAGATAGTGCCATAAATGGCAACAAGGCAGAGAGCTGTACTTTTGTGCCACTGATTCTTGTTCTGATCTCACTACACAAATTTGTAAATGTGTCAGGCATGGTCCCAGGATTTCTTCATCCTGAGAGTACAGTGTCATCTATGGTTGCTGAACTTCTGAAATGCCTTCAAAATTACCCTGCTTTTAAATATGTATATATAACACATGGCCAGGGAGAACAAAGTTTTCAGACCCCAAAATGATTACTATTAATGGCTTCCAGTAAAAAGAAACACTCCATATTTTCTCCAACTACGGCTGAGTAATCAGTTAAGGCACCTGTTGTCTTTCTGGTCTAAATTATGGGGGTCGCTTTCCCCAGTCTGTTTTTCTCAAAGCCGTAAGAAGTACTGCCTTTTTCTGCTAAGAAAATTGATCACTTTGGAATAATGTTTTTGCTTTGAATATATTCTTTCAATGAGGCTAGTAATAAAACCATTCTGAGTTGGAGACAGTAACAGATAATCCTGGGATACAGATAATGGAAGTAGATAAGTTTGGGAGGATTTGTGCTTCCGAGAATGATAAGAATGTTCTGCCTTAATAATACTTACCTTTGGAAACTTGTTAATCAGATGAAACTCATCAGCACGGGCTTAGCATCCTATCAGCATGTTCTGGTTAGAGGAGGTTATAGAGCAGGACCTTCACTGCAGACGAACAATTCAAGGAATCGCTAGCAATTATCGCTCCCCCACTGCACAGCCGAGTATTTTGGAAAAGCTTTTGCAGGTTAACATGCTGTGCTTCATATGTAGGCACTGACTGTATACGTTGTGCATGATGACACTCTGAAGGCAGAGATGGCCTTTTGCTTCCCAGAGGTTTGCTGAAAAACCTTGTTCTCTGTGGACCCACCAGGAGTGAGGATTGGACCCCATGCTCATACCATGTTTGGTGGTGTTGGTAGATCTATTTATGCTGGGGCATTACTTACCGTTACACAGTCATTCTCACTTCCCATTGCCATTGATCTACCAGTAGGATCTCTTTTGGATGTTTAATGAAAGGAAATGTTACATAAACCTAAATAAATGGTAGCTGCTGCTGCAACGGCATAAGATTCCTGATGGCAGAGGCAACATAAGAGCTGCGGGTGATTATTTCAAGACTTGTCCTACCCATCTCTGGTATGTATCACCTATTCACTGTAGTATTGGAGCAGCTCACAACCATTAATCTCTATTTACTGGAAAGGATGGTACCTAGAATGACACTGATATTTCAGATGGAAGTTGAGGAACAAGGGAAATGGCTTTGCCATATCAAGTGCACAAACTGTGTTGGGACCAGGACCTCAAACTTGGTGCTCTAGGCTTCCAGGGGACCTTTCTGCTCGCATCTGGTCTCACCTTGGGGATTCCTCATCTCAGCTGTATGCCTCCCTCCTGCCTCAGAGCAGTGTCGATGCCAAGAGGTTACCTAGTTCCAGCTCTCTTTGGACAGCTGGACATGGCCTATTTAAGAGGCATCAGCACTTGAGTACAAGGAGTTTAAAAGGGCTGATACTGTGACCTTGAGGCTGTTTTCAAATGCCTCTGTAGAATGAAGTGGAAAGCTGTGAGTGAGGTGGGTTAAACTGCTTGTCATGTACCTAGGGACTGTTGCAGTAACCAACGGTGCTCTCAGATTACCTGGGCTGAGATGGTAAATTCAGGATGGATCATAAAAACCTACCCATTGCCATTTTCCTTTTTGTTTTCGTGACCCCTGGGAACATGCTGGGAACCACCAGAATTGCTGGCAGTTTCCATAACAAACATCAAGGGCAGAGCCCCTGGTACGCAATTATTGTGAGGTTTGCGTGCCTACTTCTAAGGCTGAAATGAGATGTGGCTAGTGCATGGCCTCTGCAATGGCTCTGCCTGAAGAAATGGAGAGCCTATAAATGTAATTTCTTAGAAGCCACTGGGTGACTGTTCCCACCCATCTTCCACTCATTTGGGGGTTAGTTTAATGGGGATTTTGTAGCCTCAGTGTTTGTGTTGGCATTTGTGTATGTACTGTTCTTATGAGAACCCATATTTTATTTAAATGGTATTTTTCCAATCTGTTACTCATCAAGATGAATTAGTATCTCCTGCTGAAACTGATGTTATCTTTCAACTATGCCTCTGGACTCTATTATTGCTTCAAATGTGGCAGAACCCTAATTTATCTTAGATTTTTCCTTGCTGTTCCGTATTTCAGCCAAAGAAATATCTTGATTCAGAAAACCAATGATGGTATATTATATTAACTTTTTTTTTTTTTTTTTTAACTGAGGTTTATAAATTGAGGCAATTCAACAACGCACTTACAAAAGCCTGCTGCTTTTCAGCAAAGCCTTAAAGCCAGATGTCCACTTTCATGGCTCTGATTCAGTAGAGCACTTGAACAAATGCTTCACACTAATCTCTACGGTCAAGTAGTCATAAAATTCATCCAACTCAGTGTCTACGTCAAGCCAAAACTAGAATGTATAAATGCTTCAGAACTGCTCAATGGATACTCCATTATTTTGACATCAGTGTCAACAGAAACTGCCATTATTTTCCTGCTTTTAGAAGTACGTTCAATTAATTGGTCATGATGGAAGAGTGTGATTATGAAAAGCATATACCGTGTACAACTTCAAAGACTATCCATTTGATACACATATGTTAATGCACATTGGCTCTATCCTGTTTGTACCTCATCTGCAATAACATTCGTACAGAGAAAGTAAGTTAACTTTGAGAAGCTTGAATTAATGCATGGGTACAACAGAGCTGTCTGTCTCTGAGGTCTGATGACATTTCATGTAGATTATCTGGAGCTGAGCTCTGTAGTGCCACAGACACCCCTAATTATAGCCAGTTGTCATATGACTGGCTACTGACGCTGTTGTCATGAAGTACCTGCCTTTTTGTAGCTGTAAACAGTGATTTTGCATTTTTATCCTGTGACCCTGTTCTGCTCCTTGACATGGTAGTTTCTGATGCTTTTTAATATTCAGCTATCCTGCATCCTATGACTTTTTTTAACCCCTAGTGCTGGAGACAAAGTCTACAAGAATGGCTGAGTAGGGAGCAGGGTACAGGGATGTTTGCAGAGACAGTGTGATACAGACAGTAACACGCAGAGAAACGTACAGTTCTGTGGGTGTCTGTAGCCAGACAGATGCAATGACTTTTGGAAACAGGAATTTGTAATTGCCTCTACATTCAATAATAATTTTACTAGGGGAGCTAACAAACTCAGCTTTTTACATGGAAGTGCATGTTGGAAAGAAAACAATGATGTTTTTTGAGCATCTCTGTGGTGTTTTCAACACTGCATGAGTAATCCTTGTACTATGAAATATGGCTTGAATTTTTGGTCAGGCTTCATAGACGCTGCTTTCAAAGTTGCATAGGCCATATATCTACCTCTCCATATGAAGTGTTGCATTTTTCTTAGCCTGTGTTATTTCTCTGCTCTAAGAAACTTTGCCTCAGCAAGCCCGTCATTTCCAGTACTTCATGCAGCTGCATTTTTGCTCCAGCCTGGGACATGGGATTCGCTATGAGTGGTTTACCACCAGCCTGATGTCTGACATCTTAGCCTTCCCTGTGGCAAAATGAGACTGGAGGATTCATGCAAACGCACAGAGGTTCTCTACTCTGAACAGCAATTACAAATGAGACCTTTGCCGGATGTGATGATCAACAGGAGTGTGTGGGAGGAGGTAAGAGCAAGTGGTGAACACAGCTCTGGAAGCAAGCAACATGATAGTCAGAGAGATCAGAGTCTTTTTATTGCCTCAAACAAAATGGTGCTGTTGAAAATTACTTGTTAAGCCACACTCCTCTTGGTCCATTTAAACACTTGACTTCCTGTTTGGAAGTCCTTGGTCCCTGGACCTGTTTAATTTTCTTTAGACAACTTTGTTGTTGTTGTTCATGTTCCTTTGCCTTTTCAGGTTGTTCCTAGCTCCCCTTGTTACCGAGGCTTTCCAAATTCCTCTTTCTCCAGATGATCCTCCCTCCACCTAGGGAGACCCACCTCAGCTCCTGCTGCCACTGTCTGGAGGGCAGGAACATCCCCACGCCACTGCAGAGCTGGGAGTGGAGCCTCCACACAGGCAGACCCTGCTCACTGCCCCTCGTCCCCACAACCATTATACCAGGGGGCCAAATGTCTCATGCCAGCAAAGCTGCTGCTCAGCTCCCCCCCTGTTTTGCCCCAGCCTTGGCCCAAATTTGTGATCCTGGAGAGGGCTGAGCACTGCCGCTCATCTTGCATGCTCCCCTTGCCATGCTACTGCTTCTCTCAGCTGCTCCTATTTTCCTCCTGACCATGAGGCTTGGGTAGGTTTGGGCCTGCCAGGGAGCTTTTCAGCCATGGTGTTGATGAACGTGAGGCCACCAAGCTTGTAGAGCTGACCATCAGTAGGAAGGTCTGAATGGAGATAAGTGCATTAATGCTAAGCCTCCTTTTGGTAACTGTGCTTTTTCTCTCCCCAAAAGAAGGTGGCTTCATTTCACACACAGGATGGATGATGTCCACTGAGCATCTGCTCAGTAATGTGGTATTTGGCCTCAGGCACCTTTTCACAGTTCTGATCCAAGTACCAGCAATTACTTTTATCCTGGGCCTCTTGGTGCTCCTTCTTACGTTGCTCTCATGGCCCTGATCCCACCTATCCCCATTCAAGCATCCCATCTTCACCATCTTTATTTTCCCCATCCACCCACCCCCAATTCCTTCAGGCTAGTCCTCCCATCCTGACTCTTCCTCCCATCACGTCGTGCTTTTCCTTAGCCTTTGCGCTTAGCTCACAGGCTGCTAACTCTCCCTCCTTTCTGATCCCTGCATTGATTTCCAAACCTGGTCTCCCAAGACCCCAACCTCCACTCGCTTCCGCAGGTGTCCGTCGGCCTCCCTGTCCCTCCTTCTTCCCAAACCCCACGGGCGTAGGAAGAGCCTCCCACTCCTCTGGCACAACATGGGGGCGGCCCGGCCCTTCGCCCTGGACAAGACACGGCGTGCGGACAGCCGGCCGGGCGGGCCGCTTTCCCCTCGTTCGCTCTCACAGACGGCTCCGCTGTTTGTGCCGAGCCTGGTCGGACAGAGGGCGAGCCGTGCCGAGGGACAACTTCTGCCGGAGCAGCTGGCTTT
>VXBL01010107.1:188165-198904 GCA_013400195.1 Aramus guarauna | reverse complement strand
CCCGGGGCGGCGGCGGTGACTTCCCACGGCTCGTCCGCCCGAGAAACGCAGTGAGAGGCCCCCGTGTCGCCCGTGTAACGCCGTCCGTGACATCCGACATCCGTGGAGCTGTTTTCTTTCTCTCCTATCCCTTCCTCCCTCCCCTCCTTCCCAGTTTGATTTTGTCCGTCCAGGAAAAACCCAGCCCGTGCCTTGCAGAGTAGAGATGCCGGTACCGGGAGCTGCAGTGTCGTGCTGGTGCAGAGCTGAGTTGTGCCGAGCCGTGCCCGGGAGCGGGGCTGGCCCCGTACCGTGCCCCGGGGTGCCCGGTCCCTTCCCGAGGCGAGGAACATTCACCCGCTGCCGGCCGGAGGGGCCGGGGCCAGGGGATCCCCTGGGTGGTTGTGAGGGTGGGGGGAAGGATGTGTTCGAAGCACCCTGACCACCTTTTTCTCGCCCTGCAGCTGAGAGGGCCCAACTTGGCACACCACCGGTTTCAGGTTGAGTCCAGCCATGCTCACCCTGCGCTGGAGAAAGTCCCGCATGAGATATCGGTGGCATTCGGGGGTCCAGCACTAGCCTGGCTGGGGTGGGGCTGGGAGGAAATCGATTGCTTTACCAGAGCCATCACGGAGAAAAAGCTGTCTGCATCCGTTGCAAACTACCAGGGGATATCCTAGTCATCTAGACCAAATTGCTCACGTTTCTACAATGAACTGATGTATATAAATATGTCTGTCCTCCACAGGTACACTGTGTGTTTCAGCAAACTCATGACATGTTTTAATCCTTTGTTTGTCTCCGTTAATAAAGTCACTGTTCTGATGACGGTGTTTTGGAAGAAGTTTTAATTTCACACACAGGAATCCCTAGCACTCAGAGGGAGAGGCTGAGGGTTACTCCAAAATCACTGCAACTGCCTGCGATACTGCATGCTGTAGTCAGGCTGTCAGCCAGGGCAGGGCAGGGCTGGAAACTGAGGTTCCTGTCTTCTGGCTCTGGCTTGGATGATGGCTGCTCCCTACCCCACGGGTGCCCAGAGCAACCCTGACAAACGCAGTTGCTTTGGGCCTCAGGTTTTCCTTTGGGAGAGGGCAGGTTTCATCCCAGCTGCAGAGGCTGGGCTGGGGAGGCAATGCAGGAGGGGAACCACCATCTGCTGGATCAACTTTGCTGCTTCGCATTTTATTCCCATAAAACAGGGATCACTGAAGGAATTTCTTGCCTCTCCCTGGGTCACAATTCATCTGTGAGTGTCTGTGCCAGGATCAGCTCTTATTTCTACCAGCAGGGAGATGAGGGGTTGCATGGGCCAAGGCAGACTTGAGGGAAAAACACTCCTCCAAACAGGCTTCATATTTGGTGCTGAAGAAAGCACAATTTAGGTGAGAGACTTGTGAGAAAAAGACATTTCTGTAATGCACTTGCTTTACTCCCGAAGAGTAAGAGCACATGAGCAAGCCTGGCTGAAAGAGATACAGAAAAAATGACTGCAAAAAGAGGCATGCACTGTTTGTTCGTTTGTTTGTTTCCAGGACAGGGATGAGTTCTTAGCCCAGAGAAAGAGAAAATAAACAGCAGCTGGAAACATCCAGAGAGAAGATGAAGGCTGGTGGAGCGGGTGGGGCCACAGGGCTGGGGGATGCCATGCACAGGCAAGGTAGTACCAGTATGGGGGACTGTGTATGTTGGGAGGGGATTGTTAAAGTAGGGCAGAAGCCATGGTGCAAGTGGTGGGAACACTGTTTGGGGAGGACTTTGCAAAGAGAAAGGGAAATGATGTGAGCAGGGATGGACCAGTGGGATTTTCTGGGCAGAGGTGGCAACCAGCTGTGACTGCAATTTTTGTGCCAGTGGGTGGGTGCTGGCCAGCGGGGGAGAGGTGTGATAATACATTCGCAGGACTGGAGTGTTAGGTTTTGTAAATTGGTAACTGTGCTTCTGGATGTCTTTATGGTATTTCCCATATGGCATTTCCCTTTATGGCATTTACCTTGATTTCTGGTGGAATAATGAAATAATTTTTGTAGCATCTGGGTTTGGTTTCCCCCACCCCTCAATAAAAAAGACTTATATTTAGGTGCTGCATGCTTTCAGCCATGAAGCACATAGACTGGCTCTTCAGTGGTCCCCTCAGCACTGAGTCCAGCCCCAGGTACCACAGCCATCTCAGTGAACCAGGTCCAGTATAGGATCATCTCAACATGTAAAATTTTTACTGAAGGTTTGCTTACACAAAATTGGACTGAAACATGAAATACTGGACTAAAATATACCAAGAATTATTGACCTTCTCTATTAATTTTATAGTTCTTATTTGCCTGATCATAATGCTCAAAATTGTAAACATAGATTAAATAAAGATCAAAATTATAAATCTCTACCCTAACTTAAGGAAACTGGGATTTATGGTTCACTTGCATGATGCTGTCATTATAAGAGTGCTCTCTGCAAGATGTGTGCACCAGCCTGAGAGCTCTTACCACTTTGATGATGCTCATGATCGCTTACATTACATTACAGTTATTTCTGTTGTACAGATTGGAAAAAGCAGGTGAGGAGGAAAACCTGTGCTGTAACAGTCAGGATAAAGTTGGCATTTGCATATTTTTCACTCCTAAAATCAACAACATGAGATGACACCATTTTTCATTTAAAAGAACTCTTGATTTCATCTTTCATTTTGACTGGTTTGGACACATTCTGTCATGGTGTTTTAGAAGCAAGGAAGTGCCTATACCTCTGGGGGTCTCCAGTGTCCTTTGCACAGAAGGTTGTAATGTCCTCAAGGACCACCATGGGCCTCAAGGACCATTCCCGCCCTCCTCCAGGGCTTCTCCTCACCCTACCCATCACCCAGGACCCAATTTCAGCCCTACTTGGAGCCCTCAGCCCATGCCCCACTGACGCCATAGGGTGTCAGTCTCTAGCTCCCCACAGCACTGTCCTGCTCAGCCATGGGCCCACAGGCTGATGTCCACCCATCCCTGGGGAGGTGCCTGATACCCCCTGGCCTGCCCTGCTGCACCTTTGAGGGGTGAGATGGGTCTGGCTGTGAGGGTCTGCCCTGTCACCCTGGGGGCAGCCCGCAATGGTCCCAGCCCCCAGCAGCCCCTGCAGGATGCACTGCAGCACCTGACAGAATACACCCACAGGTGCTGTGGTAGGTGGACAACTGGAGGCCAGTTGTCAGTGATGTACTCCAGGGGCAACACTGGTGTCAATATTGCTTAACATCTTCATTAATGACCTGGATGATGGTCCTAACTGAACCATGCAGTTCAACACAGGGAAATGCCCCTGGGGAGGAACAACCCCAGGAACCAGGACAGGCTCTCTTGGCTCAAGTATGAGAGTTGGGTACTACCACACAGCTGAGGACCATGCAGCTTAATGGTAACTTAACATGGCCTTGTAGCAGACTCAGCTTCATATCTTCTTTGCAAAGGGTCTGAATTCTGCAAGTATCACTTTTCTACTCATGAAAAAAAAAAAAGAGAGAGAGAGAGAGGAGAGAGAGAGAGAGAGAGAAAGAAGGGGCAGAGCAGCTCCTACCCATTTCTCTGTAGGCATTGATCCAGATTACAAGGTCAGTGATGAGATCAACATCAAGGACACATTCATCAATGAACTGCTGGATGAAATAGGAGAACAATCATGCAGACAGTAGAAAAGGGCCAGAGCAGCTTGTGGAGAGATGAAATGCCATGGTTTTGATCTGTTGTGGAAAGACAATTCAGGACTAAACCCTTCCTGGACTATCCTGTCCCTCTCCTGACTCTAGACTCTGCAGAAAAGCTAATGGAGCCCTGTGACTGGATTGGGGCACCTATGAGAACAGAAATCGAGGTTGTCTTAGTCGACATCAGTGAGGGGGGCAGGGAACATACTAACACTACCAAGGTGGGCCCTACACACCACTTATCTGAGCGCCCAAAACAAGCACTGCAGCTTTTGAGGGTTCATCTTGGTTTTAGACAGCAGAGACGCCTATAAGAAAGTTTGGACTCAATCCTATAGTTCAGAAATAATGTGGGTTTGGGGCATGAAGTAAAAAACCTCAGCTACCTCAACTGTCAACCATGGTAAATCTACTTGCTTGCTGACAATTCCATTTCAAGATCATAATGTTCGTTTTGATTGGATATTCCAGCATAGAAAGAGTTATAAAGAGAAAAACTACTCCTGAAAGACTGGCTGGCAGGTCTTTTCTTTCTGTGCAGTGGGTTGACCAGCAACTTCTGCTGACCCCAGTGCCCAGAGGATCACTGCTGTGGACCTGGGCTCCTCATCATCTTCGGGGGTTTCTGGCAGCTCCCAGGTCCCTGGGTCTGGCTAAATGCATTACAGCCCTTCTTAACTACTGTACACACCAAGACTGAAACACAAAGAGAAAAAGCATAGCAAATAAGTGTTAATTCAAGGTGGTGTTCTTTATTAATTATCCCTAAATCTACCTGCAGGAAATAAAAATTATATATAGTCCTGGAAATCAAAGAACTCATGCAGAAAGCCCATCTCTGTCACTAGTCTAACCCCAACCAAATCAGCTAGTTGAATGGCAAACAGCAGCACAAAGTGGCCCAGCTGGATTGTGTTGTTTGTCTCTTCTCCCTGCTTTCTGTGGGCTTTCCCCATGTTGTACCTGCTAGCATAGAGTGCGATCCACCTTCTTCTTGAGCATGCTGAACATCTCGGAAACCACCTAGTCAGAAAGCCAGAGATGATCAACTTACATTGCTCATCTGCAATGTAAGTTGTTTCCACACAATTCACAGACTTGGTATCCCTGGTGGAGGCAGAATAGGTGCTGCTCTTCATTAACCAGAATCAGGAAAATGTACGCATTTGGGTGGCAGCCTCTGGGGTAGAAGATGGGGCAACTACTGAGATGATAACTGAGATTCACATCAGGAGAAGTCACAGAGTTTGGAGATAATGTTGCATGGACACAGTCCATTTCACACTCCCTGGAAAAATCCCACAGCGTTTTCTGCTAGGGTGGATTTCGATGCTGCTTGAGTTCTCAGGGAGTTTTGCTGGTTTTGGGGGTTCCCCCCCTACCCCCCCTTTCTTTTGGTACCTCATTCTTTGAGTTACCAGAGAAAACAGTTAACATACCGATCAACATTGATATGATGTGTCTGTGAATGTTTTCAGGCTTTCTAAATATTTGTAACTTGTATGGAAGTACATGACATTGCATCCACTTAGTTGCTCTTCCTTGGAAGATTTCCGTTTAACATAGGTAGTGGAGTATTTATGCCTTTGTGCTGGTGGAGGATCCACCACAGGCTCAAGCTGGGCAGAATAAAATCTGTAGATGGCAGTGTTGTAATGTAATAAAATTCTCAGCAAGCAGCTGTCTCTGATCTAAATGAGTGTGTTAGCTTAACTGTGATGAATGGGAGGCTGGGTTGTTCAATTTTGGGATTGGATTGGGTGGGGTTTTTTATAAAGCAAGTTAGAGCACACAGCTATACTTTGCCTGGCTAGAGTATCTATGACCCCTCACAACCCTCAGCAAGTCACCTTTAAACCTAGATCTCTGCAAGGTGTGACAACACCCTTTCTCTGAAGGCAGGTTGCATAGAAAGGGACACAGGGCCCTGAACAGACTTAACTGGGGCCTTCAACCCTCACCCTGAACCCTCACCGCACCTGTGTGAGCCCTGTTTCAGCTCAGGCATGGGCCTTCAGTCCCCAGCACTGTCTCCTGGAGGCAGTTCAGACCTATGTTGTAGGTATCTTGTCTCCTACATCAACCCCTCATGCAGATGTTGCAGCTTGTCTCCAGTCCCATCTCTAGCCCCATCTCCTATGACTGCACTCCCTCGATGGCTTCTGGACCTGGTTTTTCACTTGCCTTCTCTGGGACTGGTGATGGACCCTTTTACCAGCACCCAGATGTGCTCTTTTGGTAAAGGCACTGCCTTTGCTGGGTTCCACCTTGGCTCCCAGCTCACCTTCTCTTGGGGAGAAGACAGCCCTTGCTGTGATGATATTTGGGCACAGTACTTATGTACAAATGGAAAAGTGGTCCCACAGCCATGGGAGACTTAAGGCTATTCAATCTTAAGTCTCACTCCTGTTTTCTCTTGAGTAAACAAGCTTCCCCTGTGCTGTGGCAAGCAGGGGCTTAGGGACTTTGCTCTGTCATAACTGGTGGGGGTGGCCATTTGTTGAGGAGCCAAAAGATGAGGCCATGCATGCCCAAGGGAATCCAGTGCTGCTCACATGGTGTCTTTACCTGAGAAATAGCGTGGCAGCCCTGGATAGCCAGTTGGAGGAGATGCTCATTTGTGTGCTTCCTCTTGCAGCCAGTGGCTGTACTCATGATTTTGGCAAGATTGTGCAGAAGGGGTGTGGGACCTGCCTGGAGCCCTTCCATATGGTCTGTCTGCAGCAGCAGGTGTAAGATCAAAAGTGAAAACATAAATACTGATTAAGCATTCAAGTGTTGCCCATTTAACTCCTCCCTAGCAAATGGCCAATACAATTTTGCACATGGTGATTGATTGGAGGGGAGACTGGAGATCCTCCTGTTTTGCATGGGGTCGGAATACCTTATCTCCTGCAGCCACTACTGGGAGCAATAAGAGGACCACACAGCAGCCATACTTTATCTCAGAAGTCCCTCCCTTCTTCTGGTCCCCTCACACCCTGTTAATAAACTTTATCCGTATTTGTGTTAAAGTTGTAATCCAGTGTTGTATTTTGTACACGTGTCTAGTTAGTGATGTGTCGGTAGACACGTCTACATAACCACTTCTGTTAAAAGACATTTATGATGCTCCTAAGGAGGTGGGAAGCTGTGGGTGTATAAATGCCCTTTTTGAAGCCACTAAAAGGCAAATTGCCAATTTGTAGAGAAGCCTGGCTTGCAAACCAGGGCTCTTACAGCTTACACAAGGCAGCAAGAAAACACTTTAAAATAATTAAGGTGATTGTGGCAGAGGTGGATGCACAGTGGTAGGCAGACTTGATGGGCATGCAACGGTCTTCCAAACACAACAGCAGTGCAACTTAATGCTGACAGACATATTATCCAAGCATGCCTGGGCCATTGGTCCACAAGGCAAAACAGATTCTGAAATAGCCAGGGCTTTTATAATAATTTTTATCAGGGACCACTAGACTCAGAAATTACAAACCAACCCAACCCAAGAATTTTTAAATCAACCTTTAAATAAGCTGTTCAAGCAGTGAAATGTTGACCATATTTTTTGAAAATAATAGAGTAAAAGCCTCTGTCACAGAGCGTTTTAACAGGGCACTTAAAACCAAGACGTGGAGATATTTTACAACACAAAACACTTTTTGCTGTGTTGATGTGTTGGCTGCATTTATAAAGAGCAGCAGTCATAACTTCTGCAGAATGATCAGAGCACAACATGTGGATGTGAACCCTTCAAACCCTGTGAGGTTTTGTATAACCCTGTATAGGGGTGTGTTTAAAATTAAAGAATCTGTGCCACTGCTTGAACAGAGACACCACATCAGAGTGTCTAGAAAAATAAAGATTTGAGAAAGGTTTTGACCCATCCATGTACGTTAATTATTATAGAGCCCAGACTGGCAGTGATCTCCCTGGTTTTCAAGGCATGGCTGTGGTGTATGGTGTGAGTACTGGAGCTGTGTCAAAATTCTCAAAAATAAGTTTGGGGTTCCCAAGAGGGTATTGTATTGTTTTGTTTTGTTGATGAGGGATAGAGGCTAGTAAAATGACAGCAATATAGCTTTTAATCGGGGGCTGCTTTATAATGCAAATGACATTTATGCTGCTGCCAAAAAGCACATCTCTGGGGATCAACAGAGTAGGCAGTTTGGTCCTAGCTAAGCACTCTGCAAGCTCCCCATCTCATTTTCTCATAGCGACCCACTCATGTGCCCATAAATGTGTTAAAATACACTCTCTTTAGGTTGTCCTTTTCAGCAGGTTTTTGTTTTGTTTTTTTTTGGGGGGGGGGAGAGAAAAAAAATTGAAAAAATGGACCCTTTGCAGCTCTTGATACCCAAAACATGGAGAAGACTTCTTCATTTTGTGGATAAAAGATTTAAAGACATTATGAAACATATAAACAGTCTGGGTACATGTATATATATAAGTTTACCACCATGGGTGATTAATTGCACACCCATTTTTTTCCTTCAGAAACTGACTAACAGTAAAGTAGACATCAAAGTCTTCAGCATTGTGCACTAGGAAACTGTGGCCCTGAACTCTGTGTCAATAAACAACCGAATAAAGTGCATGAGATGTGTTCTCTTTAAACTCCCATTTCCTTTCAGTTTTCTTTTCCATCCCTTCTTCAGCTGAAGGGTCATCCAGGACTATCTCCATGTAAAAATGTGTTATGGGAAATGTGTTCCAGTTTCCTGCATATGTTCCATATCATAGAAAATATAACCCTGCCATGCTCCTGGATTTTTGATCATGGGCATGACTTATGGTTGGACTCAATGGTTTTAAAGGTCTTTTCCAACCTAAATGATTCTTCGATTCTATTAGTCTATGATATCTGGTTACTGGTGCTTATAGATCTGTTCCTAGTGTGTTGCATGCTTCCAGCCTTTACATTCATGATGTTTTTTTACAGATCTTACATGTCTCACAGAAAATCATAGCCAAACAGTCAGTTTGGTTCTCAATAGCCAGGGCCTTGTGCCTGTGTAAAAACTCCCCAGATCTGCACAGCAGCCTGCAGCCAGAGCGCTTTATCCTTGTCCCCAAGTTAACTGCACAGTCGTGTGATAACAGAGCCAGCAATAACATTTACAGCTACGGCCATAGTTATACAGTGGATAACAAAGCCCACAAAGCTTTCTTACCCCAAATACCTTCCTGAGATCCTTAACACCATTATAATGTTCATTGTGTAAAAGGAGGAAACTGTTCTTGGCATATCTAAGATTGTTAATTGGCTTAAAGATCCCCCAACCCCTTTTCCCCTTGAATAGGAGGGTGATGCATATATTAACTCCTGGGGTCACCTTCTGCCCCAGGGTGAGATATTCACTGGCCCACCATGTAGGTCTGCAATGAAGGGCCCTTCTATCCTGTAACCCCTTTCCAACAAGATGCTTGAAGTGATGTAAAATTCATTTACCTTTCCTAATTAGCACTTAGTTGTAACAGTTTTTTTCTGCTTTGCTGGAAGGTAAGCCAAGACTCCAGAAGTAAAAGTCCCACCACCCCATTATCACTACCATCCTGCCTGCTGTTCCTCTGTGCCCCAGAATAATTGTGGTCTGAGCTGAAAAGCTCTGCAACACCCCAGTGGTCATACTGACCCACAGGGTCCCCTTGGTTGGCTCCTTGGAGAGGTCCATGCTCCATTTCCTGGTATCCCCTGATAAGTTGGTGCTTCTTGTGTGTGTGTCTGTGTCTGTGTGTGTCTGTGTGTCTGTGTGTAAGGCAAACCTGCCTTTTATGTAATTACTTTTTCATTCCCATTAAAACTTTATTATTTGTCCCAGTAGCTGTTAATAAAAGATGTTTTATCTACTTCATATCTGTGCTTTTACAGATACATATGTATATAACATATACATTTGTTGTGGTCAACAGCTTGATGTCCAAGTGGAGATCAGTTCCTCAGGGGTTGGTACTGGAACCAGCACTATTTAACATCTTTGTCAGCAATATGGACAACGGAATTGAGAGCAGCCCTGAGGAGAAGGACTTGGGAGTGTGGGTTGATGAAAAGCTCAACATGAGCCGGCAGCGTGCGCTTGCAGCTCAGAAAGCCAAATGTACTCTGGAGTACTGCCAACTCCACCTGGAGGACTGTGTCCAGCTCTGGGGTCCTCAGTACAAGAAAGACATGGACCTGTTGGACCAAATCCAGAGGAGGGCCACAAAGATGATCAGAGGGCTGGAGCACCTCTCCTATGAGGACAGGCTGAGAGAGTTGGGGTTGTTCAGCCTGGAGAAGAGAAGGCTGCGGGGACACTTTATAGCAGCCTTCCAGTACCTAAAGGGGCCTACAAGAAATATAAAGAGGTACTGTTTACAAGGGCCTGTAGTGACAGGAGAAGGGATAAATGGCCCTAAGATGAAGGATGATAGATTTAGACTAGATATTAGGAAGCAATTCTTTACTGGACACTGCTGGGAGCTCACTAGTGGCATATCCCTCAGCTCTGCTCCTTAAAGCCAGGTGAGTCCATGCTCCTCAGCAGAAGAAGCTGTGTTTACTTCTCCCAGGAGTGTTGCAACAGAGGTCTGGCACCCCGGGTGAGGACATTTCCTGCAAAAGCAAGGAAATCTTCTTGGCAGCAGTGGCTGAACTTGTTCCTCTGAGCACACACAGCCTCCGCTGCTGCTGCCAGCACCCTGGAGAAGAGTGTCAGCAGGGCAGGGTGAGATCTGGGACGGTCTGTCACAGCACACTGCCTTTCAGGAGCCACAGACACCATTAAGTCTGAGTTTCAACTGTTTGTCCCCTGCTTTTCCTGCTGCACTGCTTTGGACTGCACAGCACACAGGGGAGAGTAAGAGAGCACTCATCTGATTTTTTTAAACTGATTTTTGTTTTCATTTGCAGCAGGTGAAACTGCAAAGAAAAGGAAGGTGCTATCCTGTCCCTTTGGTCTGTGACAGATCTCAGCTGCTGCAGATGTGCCTGAGCAGTTGGGATCTCACTGCAGAAGATCATCCTCTGTCCAGCCTCTGGTGGCTGTGGGGCAGATGGCACAGTGTCCCAGCTGATCCAGGCAAGCAAGCCTGGCAAAGGAGTATCCATCCCCCGTGTCCC
>VXBL01010107.1:165690-180098 GCA_013400195.1 Aramus guarauna | reverse complement strand
GTTATATGTTGTTTTACCAAGAATAATCCTTTTTAATGTTTTGAAGTTAGAAGGTAGGAGTAACATGCTTGCATTATGACAGTGACGTATTTGGGAGAAGGGTCAGGCAAAGAGTATTTTATTCATGGAATGTTTTTTGGGTTGGTTTGTTTGGTTTTTTTAATGTAACTCCAAATTTGAAAAGAAATAGCTCATCTGTATGTCTTTGGCCTGATGCTAAACACTTGAGGATTCTCATGAAATTACATTATTTTTTTTCTTCTAAATTTTGAGTTGCAATTTTCTGAGNACATCATGGACTAAAGGAACTCAACGGACATTTTGTGGACACTCATGAACAATTTACAGACATTACACAGCGGTAGACCATTGATTAAGGGAATTAAATTTCTGTGTATGTATCAAAAGACAGGGAAAATGGCAACCTATTGGAAAGTGTGGAACCTGGGCATGATAGGTGGTATAGAATACANTTTGGGAGAAGGGTCAGGCAAAGAGTATTTTATTCATGGAATGTTTTTTGGGTTGGTTTGTTTGGTTTTTTTAATGTAACTCCAAATTTGAAAAGAAATAGCTCATCTGTATGTCTTTGGCCTGATGCTAAACACTTGAGGATTCTCATGAAATTACATTATTTTTTTTCTTCTAAATTTTGAGTTGCAATTTTCTGAGTTTTGGGGTTTGGTTGGGGTTTTTTGAGACCTCTTCTAACTTAGGTAGTTCATAAGGTGACATACAATAGACCGAAGCAGTTTTGGGAAGAAAGAAGGATGCCTGCCCACAACTGCAAGGCTATTCTGAGGGTCACTGCTCTATCACAATACAGCCTGTACAATTGAGCAATATAATCATAAACAGACCTCAAAATGAAAAAGCTGCCATGAAACATCAATGAAATATTAGTATGCAAATGTAAAATAACTTCTTCCTTCTTAATAAACACAAAGGAAGAGGGAAACCCCACCTACTTTCTTAAATGGTTCTTAAAGACAAAAAAAATACAGAAAGCATTCCAGGGTCACAGGTGTAGTGAAGATAAATTGAAAAATAACCCCACAAATAGCTTTTGAAAATCTTGCAAGTTTAGAGGAGAGGAGGGAAAAGAAAAATATTGAGTCTATGTCACACTTAAGAATTGTGACCAAAACTTTCTTCAGATCACAAACTATCCTTTAAACACAAACTTTTATTTTGCAAGACCCAGGGCCTGTTATTTAGATAGCTACTCAAAAACTGTTTTTTTCCTGGTACTTGTATTGCATTCTATATCTGCTGCTTATTAGGAACAAAACCTAAAAGGTATTGCCTAGAAACTCATCAGAAAGGAAGTACATTCTCTGCAAATCTGCAATCACCAGACATACAGATAGTCACACCCTGACTTAAGGCAGGAGTCAACAGCACTGTGCTGAGTTACTATGATACTCTTCTCAGCCATGGCTGTTGTTGAACACACAGAAAAAAATGTTTTCTAAACAGACAAACATTTGGTTTTGACAAATGCTGGAAAAAGAATTTTTGTTGTAAATTGAAAAAGCCTAAGCTTTTAAACATTAGCAAAACTACCCCCAAAAAAGCAGAATTTCTGGTTTTGATGATAAAATACCAAGGTTAAATTCTATTGAATCTATTGAGGGTAGCAGGATTGTAATGTTAGTAAGTTCAAAGTGTACACTGCCTGTTTAATAACATCTTTTATATTTAAATTAATGCAATCTTCAAATAGGCATATATATTACCTGAACTTGAAAGAATTTCTGTAAAAAGTAAAACACCTGCCTAAACAGCAGGTCTGTGATATTGGATAAGCAAGTAAAACTTGCATCAGCAAGTACAAAGTATGGTCAATTCTGCTATTTTCAGAGTTATGAGGATCCAGAGACAATGAAAGACAAATGCAGATCCAGTTCCATCGCTAGCAGTCAGGTATCACACTAGTGGTACAATTTGCTTAGGACTGGAATACTGTGTACATGTGCTTTACACTTGTTCCCTTGAAAGTAATGAACAAGGTACTCTGGCAGATTTCACTAAGCTCCAGCCAAAAACCAGTATTTAAAAGTCAGTAACACAGAGGCCCAAGTTCTCTTTTAAGGTTTGAGAAAGAAGAGTTGTCACTTTGCAGAAACAAGTGTCTTATCTCTTTACTTGTGAGGTGCTAGGGAGAACACTAGTTCTACACCAGTTACCTGAAGACTTGATTGCCACTAAAATGAAGACCTGATCATTATCATTGCTTTCCTATATAAAACAGTTGTCTCCATTTCTTTCTAATTCATTCTAACAGGTTAGATAGCTTCCCACTATTTTTTTCCTTTCAGAAAACCAAGTAGGATTTATTTTATTATTAGAACAGTAACACTGATAAAATGTCCAGTAACAACAGGCTAGGCCCTCAAATAATTGGATGGTACATGCTGTGAAAGAGCAAGAACTCATCTTGCTACAAGAAAGATGACAGCTCCTCTGTGGACCCAGGCTACGCTTGGGGCAGGAGGCAAGCTGAATTTTTAGTTGTGTTTGCATCCTGCTTTAGGAACGTAATGTGTTTTGACCTTCAGACCTTGTTATTTATATACCATATATATATATACACACCATATTAGTTTCAGCATGGATCAGGATAGGATTCTGTATGTTTGCAAGAATAATGGAATTTTCCACAACTGTATTTAGTGTGCTGCTCTATGTCTGTGATCATGAGTGCATTAGAATACTAAAATGAGAAGTTCATAGATTACCTGCATGACTTCCCACTGCAGATACATGGCTTATGTGTGGAGATTAAATAAAATTAAATACTAGATAGCCAAAAGTGATAGGAACATTTAATTTGTAATCCTTTTGATACGGTGGGTACAGATACTTAGCCAACCTAGTCATAACAGATTTTTTTTTTTTTTTTCATATACAGGTCAAGCTCAATACTTAAGCATTGTGACTGTAAAAGGACTACTGTAAATGTACACAACCTGGAGTATGTCCTACTTCATTATGTGTGGGATTGTTTGTTTGTTTTTTTTTTAAGTAGTACTACTACTCCTGATCAAGAGTCTAATTTTAGATCGTCTAAGCAAAACTCTATTTTTGTGAAGTAACATCTTATGTAGAATAAGTACATGTAGCAATTTCACCACTCATGTAATTTACATTTTTCTTGAGGTTTCCTGCACAGCAAACATGAGACCTTTGAGGGAAGGAAAAAAAAAAAAAAAAGCCAACCAGTAAAATTTTAATTCTTATTTAAGTATTAGAAACGGATCAGTGAAATGCAGTTACAATGTTTCTTTAGTGGGTGCTCACTCATGGTTTTACTATCACTATTCTCATTGCTCAAAACCCTTTACTAGATGGCTCTTAACGGAAAGTACAAACATTAAAACTACATAGGGAAGGAGTATATAACCAGAATTAGGGAAAAACATGTAAACGGAACTACTGCTATGCAGGCTGCTAACTGACAACTCATAATCTCTCTGCAAACACATACAGGTCAGTCAGTGAAAAATTCAATCCTCGTCCTGTCTCCTGACAGCCTCCCCAAGCCTCCCCAGTCCCTTTATTATATTTATAAAATAATAATATATTTATTATACACTAACTTTTTCAGGGCAAGTTAAGCTGTTTGTCATTTGAGTCACAAAAAAATCTTTCCAATTCTGTCTCTCCTTCAGTAGTTATACAACTAATAAACACTTGCCACATTGACTCAAAAGTGGGGCCAGAGAAATAGCATTTCAAGTTACATATAAAGACTAAAGCTGTTCCAAATGCCCATGACACTGTAGAATTTCCCTCTGCTGCAAACAGACAGGAAAGATGACAATACATTGGCATAGCAGGTTTTTAGGTTAACAGCTATGCCAACATCTTGCCTCCCTTCCAGCTCTGCATAAAGGAAGTTCCTGGAAAGGCATCTGTGGGAATTGTATAATCTTTTCCTGTGATTTGTTTGATCTGAAACAGAAAACCAAAATTTAGGTAGAAGCTTCACACTGTTATGTAAAACATCTGAATATCAATCTCACAGTACAGTATACAGTAACTCTAATGTGAGTTGGTTTTTACCCCTTACGTTACGAGATCTAAAAAAAAAGCCCTGACAGAGGGCCCAGTTCTTAATTCTGTGTCTATAATAGCTGCAGAGCAGAGACAGTGTTTGTTTAACTATTTTTCATAAAGCAATGAAAAAAAAAAAGTTTCAGGACTTTCCTTACCAATGCATCAACAAAATCCAAGAGATGGTCAATCTAGAGAGGTATCCTATATACCATAGTAGAAACAAATTCTCAAGGGACTTTATTTTAAACACTCCTTTTCTGGAGTTGGTTATTCTCTTTCTCCTAGATTCACCTAAACAAAAAAGTGATGCCAAAGGAAGAGATTTAAAACCCAAACATTTGCTGTTATAAAAACATATCAGCAGCTTCATTCATACTTAGAAATCACACTGCCACCTTCTTGTTATCTTGTTAAATATTTGCACAAATATTTGCAGAGGGGTTTCTCTGGGCAGAAGATTTGCCAAGGAGACATATTTTCAGGAGGAAAGTGGTAGCCATTACAAAACAGGAGACAGTCCCGTGCAATTTACTTTGCCCACCATGCCACACTTCTGCTGTTTGGTGGTTGGTTCCTTTGTGGTGGTATTATTATTATTAGTAGTAGTATTTTAAGCAAAAGAGGGGCAGTGGAAGGGTGGTGAAGATATTTGAATACATTTCTGTTACTGTGTACCTGATGCTGTACAGTAGTCAAAACGTCAAGACTGAAATGTGAGAGTTTAATGAGCTTAAGGACATTTGATAACTGTATCTAGAACACATTGACTAGGTCAGTCATTCGTAACACATGTGTTACTGAACAGATGATGTTGTTAACTGTGGGAATTGTCAATTGCACCTTTAACTTTCATTTACAAACTCTGTATTTAACCTGAAACCTTAATATTATATCAGCATTGGGGCTTCCCCCACCCCCAGATTACTACTGGATTTTTGGGCATGAGGAGAAAAGCAAAGAATACGTTGCCTACAACATCTTTAACAAAAGACAAGTGTATTCACGGTGACCAGAAGCCCTGGCAGCACAACATTTTGTAAGTAATTTTTGAATAATCTGTGTTCCAGTAAACCCTCTGAAAGCTGCAGCTGTTGCACAATGTAGTCTCATTCAGGCATTACTGTGCTATCAATGAACAAATCACTTAAGTATATACAACCCAGAAATGACCAAAAAGAGCAATGAAGACAGGAAGACATACTTTTCCATATTACATAAATAGAATAGAAGCGATTATGGAACAAAGCACTTTATCGCATTTTAAAATACCAGGAGAGCACCTTTTGTTGCCTTCGTTAACACTTGTGTATTTAATTTACATTACAATTAACATGCAAGCTGTCGTTGTCTTACACAATTGAAAGTCTGTTTTCCCACCAATCATCCTCTTGTAAGAAAACAGTGCAGAGTTGAAGATATGTGAATGACACCACATTTTAAAGAGTCCCTTTGGAATTATTTTAAAATCCAGTTTAAGGAAAAGTTCTTGGATCTGCCATTTGGAAATATTATCAGTGAATTCCAACTAGAATTTTCCATTCAGGTTACTGTATCTCAGGATAGGAAAAAGTTTTAATACTTCAAAATGGGAAGCAATTTCTAAGTTTAAAATATCTCATGAAAATTGTGAATATACATAAAAACCATCTTTACTTGACTATTTTGTTTTTGTTAAGCCTTTCTGCATTTAGAATTCAGGTTATAAATATATTTGAATCAAGTACATTCATATACAACTTTTCTTTACCATTGCCTTATAGATCTGATAAATGAATGTAGTTATGCTAAAACTTTTGCAATATCTCTGCATTTGCTTAAGCTAACAACTTTTCCAAGACTTTTTTGAATTGAAGACTGCCTATATTCAGGATCTGATTCTGCAGCATGTTTGCGTGTAAGTGTAGTCACATCAATAGAGGGCTTTTATACTCTGACATGACATATAATAAACAAGAATTAAACTAAACAGCAGCGTCAGCAGACAAGATCAGGGTGTGTTAACATTGATGTTCTCTGACCTGCCAATCTGATGTCTCATACAATCACTTCTGTCCCAACAAAGCCTGTTGTTTTGGAGGGCAATGTTTGAACCGCAGCTTAGTCTAGACTCAGGCCAAGGGAGGTATTATTTCAAAGCTGCATGTCCTAGCTGTGCCACTAACCCAATCTGGATTTGGCACACTAAATTTTGGCACCCAAAATCTGTTTAGTTCAAACTACTGGCAAGGCTATGCTTTGCAGCAGCAACAGGCCGCCTCTGGAAGTTAACATGTCATTTGAAAAAAAATCCCTCACTGAAACTGAAAGCAGAGCTATGTAAAGCTTGTAGAACTACCATAAGTAGCCTGCAAGACTGGGCAATTCTGACAATCTGCTGATAGACTACCGTTGCTGCCACAGCTCATTTTAGACAAAGTTTATTGTAAAAGAATAAAGAAAGCTGTAAATAATCTAATATCATTAATGTTTTTTGTAGATTTCTGCACAAACTCTACTAACTAACAAGACAAACAGGTTAACTACCTGGCGATACATCAGATGCTACCGAATGCACAAAGCAAACCAGTTGTTGAAAGAATCATTTTCTGATTAAGTAGAAAATTTAATTGTAACTGATAAAAACAGAGGTGGGATGAGGGAATGCAGACAGTGCATTTTTCTTAATGACTTGCCAACTTCATCTGTTCTCTCTGTTAAAAAGTTCAGTAGCAGTACACAACTTCTCTTAAGTACAAGCAGATAAAAATAGAGGGGAAAGCAAACAGGCTATGTTTTATTAGATGCATTAAAGACTCTCCCACTCTCAGACTGCTCTTCACAGTTTTCAAACATGCTGCAACAGGGGAGTAGGCAAGAGAAACAGCAAAAGTGGTTGAATCAGATGAAGAATCAGCAGCTCACAGAAGCAAAGCCATAGGTATAAAAGGATCTCGAAACAAAGGCAAAACTCCACATGAACATTGCAGGCTAAGCTTTTGGGAGGGGAGAAAGGAAGGGAGAAATAACCATTGTTGATACTGATTCACTGGGAACCTTGCAGTAGAGAGTGCAGCGATGCCTTCCAACCCCCAGCATCACCTGCTTATTGTGTATAGACCTGCTCTGAGCAGGTTTAGACAACCAGTATTTCAAGTGTTGGCAGCTGCCTGGAGCTTCTTCTTATGATAGGGCTCCCACTATCAGTACCAGTAGCTGCACTGGCATTAGCAGTGTCTGTGTGTGAGGGAGAGCATCAGGAGAAAACAGGCAGCCTTACGGGCACAGTTTAATCCCTGTAATTATGCAGGCCTGGTAATGTAAAGGTCTGCAAACAAATTCTAAAGCTTCATAAAACTGGGAGTTTGGGACATTCCCTGAAGGATCTTTGTTTTAAAAACAAGTATTTTGGCAGCCTCTGACATGCATTATCCATTTCAGTATATTTTCTCACTAATTATAGAGAGACTATGCCTAATTTCCTCAGAATAATAGCCTGAAATTTCTAAAGATAAGAGTCTGTCATAAATTGGCTTAATTGCATTTTAATTAATTTTCATTTATTACACTGGCTAAAGTATTTTTTCCCATTAAACGCAGAATAAGCACATTTTTGAAGAAAAGAATTACTTTACTTCAAGGAGACCAATCCAACATACACACACACACACAACACTGCTGAGGAGTCACACACTTAATCCTACAGGATTGGCGAACAATCAGGACATGCTCCAAATTGTAGGGACACCGAGGCCAAAGACACAGCAGGTCTCCTGTGGACTGGGTTCCCAAAGAACATTCGGTAGATTTCTGAAAATCTGAAAACATTCTGCACCAGGAAGAAGTCGAAAGGAATGAACGGACAACCACTTTCTAGCAGATCCTGCAATCATAGTTCGCATGAAAAGTTTTCAGCTGGAAATGCATCAACAATAAAAAAGCAGCAGCTGGAAACAGAAAAACACACAGCTGATTGAAATACTCATTGAAGAAAAAATTAAGTGTTATCATATTTCTTAAAAAAAAAAAGTCATACATATTCCTCCCTCACACCAAATTACTTAGCCATAGAGAATTTTATAAATTATTCATCCAGAAATATTTCTTCACTTTATTAGAGTATAAAATATTATTAGTTCTAATTGGATTTGACTGAATGGAACTGTCCTCTTCCTGCAATTGAAGGATTCTTCCATAGTAAGTTTTCTATAGGCATTCTTCAGTCTAAATTAAAAAGTTTCTTTTTTCTCTCCTCTGCTCCAAACACCTGTGAGATTACTCCAGAGCCTAATCCACATCATTTTCCTGCATGGTTTCAAAAGACATATCTAATTACAATGCCTGCTCAGAAGATTCCAGTTAATTTCTGTCTATTAGGTCTACATGTGTTTGTTTTTTTTTTTTTTTAAGGTATGTTTTTATTTTGCATCTATGAAATAAAAATTTTAAAAATTTTGATTGTGCAAATTTTTGTGGAAATTAAATCTCCACATTGAAGTTGGCTAATATATAACTGATTCTCACATTCCCCCACAAATGAAAATATCCATCCCCCTGATAAATTTTTAGCTCAAACTAAAAAAAAATAATTACTTTAAAAAAATTAGCCTGAGCTCCTTTGATTTTGCAATGGACATTATTTCAAGAGCTGAACTAATCTTCTTTAAATTGTAATTTTTGTCCTTAAAAATACCTAACTTTTTACAAGTGGCTGTGAGAATAACAGAGATACACACTATAGACAATGTCTTTTGAGAAATGCTGTGTTATCTGTCTTTCTCTGGATACTGAAAAATGTGTAGTTTCAAAATGAGACCTTATTTGGAAGATCTCAGATCGAAGATTCTCATGGAGGCCTGGTTTCTCAGGTTCTGCTGAATTCTAAGCCTCTGGGAGAGGCTTTCAAAAAATACTGACCTGCGAGTTTGTTTAAAGACAGTGTAGCTTCAGTTTAACTTTATTCCCTTACATTCATATATATGCAGATATAAATAAAATACACATTTTATCAATACTTGAATTAAGCAATACACTTGGCATGTTCCATTGATGAAGTCTGTAACATGAAGAACAACTTTGAAACACATTGCTTATCACTTAGATGGAAAGAAAAACAATTTCAATGGAATCAGCTAGAACTGGATACTATCACATATAACTAGCCAAAGTATCCAATGCTACAGACACGCTAATACTCCTGTAGCCTTTATTTATAAAAGAAATTCCTGTGATTTTAATGTCAGCCCTTGCATTAAAAAAACACTTAGACTAAAGCCACGTTTTAAACTTCACTGCAGGTGATGGATGTAGCTCCTTAAATAACTTTTCAACTTATCTATAAAGTCCATTTGTTATGTCAAATTTTAAAAGTTAAGTGATACTACACTTCCAGATATTTAATCTTGTTTGGCTAGAACATCATCATACCTGGTATCCAAAATTGAACTACAAACTTAAAGGAGATACCAGTAAAGGAAGTGACATGACTAAGCAGGAAAGCAAGCATAAAAATATTTTTCTAAAAAATTAAATCAGTAATTTTTTGAGATCAAACACAGTGATGACCACCATGCCATCGGGAAATCTTGTAAAGATGTTTATCACAGTTATGTTAAACTACTTACTGTCTTCAAGATTAAAAACTGATACAGTAGGAAGAATTCTGGAATACAGAGTCCTTGGATTTTTCAAACCTGTATGTGAATTCTGAATCGGTGTTACATGAACATCTCTCCTCCTTACTGGACATGAAAACTCCAAACATCCAAATTATTTAGCTGCTGGCAACTCACCCTTCTGAGTAAATGGGATTTTGCTACTGATCATGTGGAAGCAGGGACAGACTAATACTTATTTTTGGAAGTCAGAATGTGAATGAAACCAGAATCACATAACAGTATTCCACTCACCTGTACAAATTCTGTCCTTCCAGCACACTCTGAGGCATTAGTATGTCTTTAGAAATAATAGGTTGCCACAAAAAGAACCAAAAAAACCCACAACATGATGTAGCCCAGATTCTCTGAATATTTCTCTCTCTCCAACAAGAGCTGATTAAGTCAGCTAATGTGCAGCCAGATGCAACAAAATGTTCTTAAATAAACTGTAACAATTGAGGACAGCGATGATGGGAAATTCTGCAATCTTTCAATAGGAACAAGGCATTCCATAAGCTTATATTAAGTTTAGCTTTGTCCCTGGAAGACTCATCTTAATAGTAATTTAATAATGAAAATAATGGGTGTGATTCTTTTTAAGGAGCATCTTGTATATTGCTAATATATACTTCCACAGTGAAGGGGATCTAATAGTTAGCTTCTCTATCCAGTGCTTAACAAGATAATAATCCTTCCTTTCAGCTCAGAACAAAGGTTGATATAAATGACAGATAACTCTCTTACGTGGAACAACAAGGGTTAATGATGTTTTGTGAAAAATATAAGCCAACTACATACTTGTATATTCTCTATTGGCAAAGAAACAGCCTCAGCTAGTTCCTTTATTTGTTCAGATAGACTAAGGTGAAGTAGTTCCCAAGGCACAATGGAAAAATTGAAATATGCCGTAGCAACATTGCAGTGTTACCCACATCGTTCTGTTCATCCAAACAACTTTGTTACTACTGCTGACCTAAAAAGGAAATCCTCACTTCGTATGCGATGGTGTAGGATGCATATGCAGAATGGCCGTGGGATATGGTAAGGTATTTGACAATGGTTTTGGTGTGTAAAACTATATTTAACTGCACCATGATGTATCACTGCTGAACTAAGAGCTCAACTAGGTTTAAACAATAAATCAAACATGTAACAAAACCACTCTCTCATCAATAGGTTATAACTAACAAAAGACTTATAGAGCCTAAAAGCAGAACACAGTGATTTGTTAAGAATGTCGAAGCCTTTTGTCATTTCTACCCTATGGGTTTCACTTGGACTGTACGATATGGCATTTATAACGTACTTGTATGCATATAGTGGCATTAGTTATTGACCTTCTGCTCCTCCCCAGTTTAACAAATGAACCACTAAATCTGGAAATACAAATCAGGTACATCAACATGAGGTATAAATTGTTCTGCAGCTCACAGGCTGTCAGTTGTCCAAATTATTCAGACCATTTTTTTTCCACCGTGTAGAAACAAGAAACTGATTCTTGACCATAGGAAAGCACTGGAGTTGTCAGGAAAGTTGCTACAGTGTAGTCCTCAGGTATGCAATATGCAAGTTACCTTTGCATTATGATGGGTTCATATTAGCCATAACATTCGTGAAACATGTTTGTATTACCCAACATATAAAGGATTGTTGTTGCATCTTCTAGTTCACAGACTGGGACTTCCAGAACTGCACCCTTTTACAAGTTATTGCAAAGATGGTGCAGGCATCTGTCTTATAAGGAGTCAGATTGGAAAATACATCATTATTCATTAGTGATTTTGCAACCAATTTTTTTTTATTTAAAATTAATCTAGTTATAAAATCAATTATTCTGTGTTCTTTGCTGTTTTGTTTTACTGCCCCTGACCCTATCTATCTGAAATTCTCTATTGCACTTTAAAGAAAGGTGTTAATTACTATTCCTGGATGACTTTTTACAGGGGCAGGTGCCTTGCAAATGTGTTCTTGCAATTTAAAATGTTCTTAAAATAGCTTGCTGTGGGCAGCATGTTCCTAAGTAGGTCTAAGAAACACTGATTAAGTAAAGCTCCCTGCTGTGTCGAGAACATCTTTATTGGAAAGAAATTTGCAAATTAACTGGGGTTAATCAGTATTTCTTATTTTTAAGTATGGTTTAATCCTGTTCCAGGCCAATCCATGGAAGCCTTGTTTTTCAATTTTGGGCTCAGATCTTTTCAGTTTACTGTGTAGAAAGCTGTCCAGTGTCTACTGCAGCACTACCTTTTTCCCCCACTCATCCCATGACCTACCTCTCACACACTGACAGTCGAGATAGGACTGGTTGTTGGAAGTTTAGGTGAATCAGTGAGGATATGCTGAGGACACAGAAATTGTTGCAGGAATTATGCATTTTCTTGTATTTTTCTGTTTCTTTAATGTTGATTTTTAAAGGAAATATTTATCGTTCTATAGCTTGGCAATTCTAAAGCAGAATTGTAGGGAAAAATGAAAGGTTTACCATGATTAGCCAATAAAAAAATGTTTGGCTAGCACATAGGAATTACTCTTCTTCGTGTAGAATAGGTTAAAAATCCACCTCCTCCGTACAACCGGTTAAACCTAGCAGCCTCTAAAGAATATGTTTCTGGGGAACACAAGCAGTGTGGCTGGTGGATATATACACTATCTATGATGCAACAGACATCGCTACAGAAGAACTTCCAGAGGAAACAATCATTTCTTCTGGAGGATTCCTTAGGCAGCCATTGCTGGAGAAGACCCACCGAGAGGCAAGTGATGTCAAGACTAGCACAGTAACAGACACTAATGGAAGAAAATTGATTTATTTTTTTTTCTCCTGTCCTGTTCGGAAACATGGCAAGATTTTTATGCTCAATAAATGTTATCCAGGTATCTGAGTATGACTAATTTTGCCAGTATAATGTTTTAACATAAAGTCTGTGCAGTTAATGAATTGTTTTATTTGTTGCACCCAGTAACAGAAACATTCACCTAAAATAGCATCCCACTGGAGAAAGTCTACATACCTATTGCCAGGGAATGTTAACCTCTAAGTGGATTTGAAAATAATCCCATGGCATTCTATTGCTTATACGGAGCTACCTTCTCTTTCTAGATCTACTTGAGTGAATCTACAGAAATATACTGACTTAGTCCTTGTTCAGTTCTTCAGAAATTAAGAGAATTACCATCAATCTTAATTTAAAAATTCAGATAAAATATTAAACGTATCAAAGAGTCATTTTAGGCATATATTTTATATTAAAACCCCCTACAATGGATTGAAATTTCCTCATGAATTTTATCATGTATTGAAGTGGGTTATATACATGTATACAGTCACAGGAAGAAATAGCTTCCTTCCCCCCCCTCCACCCCCCGAATCATACTAGTTAATTAAACCGGATTTGGTATTCCAAAGACCCTCTTTTGTGCTGTAGTCATGCATTCAAAAAAAAAAAAAAGTAACCATCAATGCTATGTCTATTTAAAATGGTATAAATATTGACATTAGACTCTAGTCTTATGGATTTGACTTTTTTTTTTTTACTAATTTTAAGTGCCGATGTATGTTGGTCAGCTTGGGCAAAGAAACTTTAAAATGCATTCATAGAGTAATAGTTCACTGCTTATTTGCTCCATTTTAAAAATCTGACCTTACATATTTTACCCTCCTGGTTATCCTGAAAATTTGTCAATACTATTTTAATAAAATTGCATCTTGCAGTTTACTACATGAAGTATTGGCTAAATTCCTATGAATGTCAGGGCTCATTTTGAGAACCAAGTCTGTGGAAGTGACCAGTGTGTAGTACTTTACCACATCACATCTCACCAGATAATTACTTATTACCAAATATGAACTTAGGTTTTTTTAATTCACTGACTTTCAGAAAGAAATTTGCATTTATATTAACAATAGTTCCTAGCTATATGCTCATATAACATCTTCTCAAAAGTTTTCTACCTTGCACAATCCATTCAAAAGACTATTTTCTGGGCAATCAGTAACCGTGGTATGTGAAATGAAAAGAGTTATCCTGCTCTACAGACATTGAAAGCCGTCTTGGCAAACTGAATTCTTTCTCAAGTCTACATTTCCTATGCAAAGCTGGGACCTGACTTCTTTCAAAGTTTTCGCAAATGCCTGCTAATTGTTAGCACTTTGTTTTCTGAATAGCCAGGATGAAATACACGGAGACAGACCCAACAGATGTGAGAAGCCCTCTACTTTGCTCCAAAAACAGTCACTGACAGGATTTCAAACCCAGCTAGTACACTCAGACCTGACAGTATTTACCCTCATATCTACCAAAGATTTGCAGGTCTTGTGAAATTTTAGTTTGTTACGAGACACTAAAAAAAAAAAAAAATCACACATAATGCTTGTGCTAAGTGCACATTTAGGAACAAATTTAAAAAATAGTCCTTGGTGCACAACAGATAAATTAAATAAATACAGTACCTGATTAAATAAACCAGGTGAGGGATATAAAAAAAGTAGAGAATAATTACTTCACCAAATGGAGGTGGGACTCTAACAGGAGAAAAAAAAAAGCCAATTTGTAGCTTTGTCAAGCTTGCCAACACATACACAGACTTAAAAATGCACGTACACAGATCAAGGGCAGGAAGAAAATGAGCCTGCCTGTGCCACCAATGCTGGTATTTCTTAACAGGAGTTCTTGTATTTGCAAGTTGTAATTTTTTATTATTTTTTTTTGGCGG